>ONZH01026448.1:0-88680 GCA_900303285.1 Rhinella marina | reverse complement strand
CCCACTGCTTTACCTGCTAGACATGACACTGGGCCAGGTCGGGCCACTGACTTCGTCATACTCAACCACCTCCTCTTACACTGCCTCACTTTGCTACAACAGCCTCCCTTGCTGGCAACTGTGTCTCATCATCGTCCCTAATCATTTTACACTTTAGTGCCCGTTCCACACCACCATCAGCTAGAGATGGAGCTTGCTCCAGTGTTTGGGCATCAGAACAAACAAAATCCTCAGATAGCTCCTGCGATTCTTGCATGGGTGGGAACACTGGGTTGATAACATTGGGCAGGGTGGAAGGAAGGAGGGTCAGAGTGAGGTCCCTGCAGTTTCTGCAGGCGATCGACGAGACTGGACTTTGTGGACTTGACTGGGTGGTGGACAGATTTAAAAGGAGAATCTAGAAGGAGAAGGAGGGGTTTGCCGAGCTGTCTGTAAGGGTTGTGGAAATCCAGACAGAACCAAGGCCCCAAACTTGGGTGGGGGTAGCAGGTTTGCCCGTCCCCGCCTCCACAACATTCACCCAGTGTGCCGTCAGGGAGATGTAGCATCCCCGGCCTCAAACCAAAGTGTTTGGTGGTCAAATGGCCTTTTGCAGTAACCGTGTTACTCGGGCGTGGATGATGTTTTGGGACATGTGCCTGGGCAAGGCAGGGATGGCACAGAGGGAAAAATAGTGATGGCTTGATTGCTTTCCCCCTTGCCTATGCCATCTGTGGTTGTCATAGGCAACGTGATTTTAAGGGGTGCAGAATTTTATCTTCTTTTTTGTCTAGTTTGGCTTGGGGTCCATGGCAATGTAGAGGAAAGAAGGTTTCCTTGTATGGTCTCACTTTACAGAGAGGTTAGATTGTCTTTGGAGTGTATTGTTGAGAGGCTGTGATAGTGGCGTAATAGTGCGACTTGGGCGCGTTATATGCACCCAGACATGCTTCCCCTGCTGTCCTAGTTGCATTCCAGCAGTGTTGGCATCCTTTTCTGAGGTTTCAGGGTGGACTTGGTGACCTCCAAGTGGTCGAATTGAGATTTCCAAGTGGCGAGCATTTTTTTCCCATAGACTTTAATGGGATTCGATATTCGGTCGAATAGTCGAATTTCGCGGTCTATTCGAATCGAATTTCGAACTTTCGAATATTTCACTACTCGCTCATCTCTATTTATCTTCATCAGTCATTTAGGACAACATTGGATCATTCAGAGATCCTCAATCAACTTCTGGAGGGAGTTTTCTGAACTGAAAGTAAATGGGCCGAATAATTTTGCACGCCCAACTTTTCAGTTTTATTATTAAAAAAAAAGTTTGAATGATCCAATAAATTTCGTTCCACTGCACAATTGTGACCCAATTGTTGTTGATTCTTCAACGAAAAATTTTAAATGTTATATCTTTTTGTTTGAAGCCTGAAATGTGGCAAAAGGTTGAAAAGTTCCAGGGGGCTGAATACTTTTGCAAGGCACTGTATATACTGTAGTATGTGATATTAATATCAAATGTACTGTATGTGCTGTTTGTATATCGGTATTTATTTATTACTATGTTTGTATTCTGAATTTTAACCCTATCACAAGCAGATGACATCATCAGTACCTTGTAGAAGAAGCTATGGTGCTGAGGACTCAGTCTTGCTTTGGGGATGGTTATTTTATGCCTTCAGTTTCTCCTCTACTGAGTTGATATAAAAGTTTCATAAAGTTTCATTTGCTCCTCTCCTCGTCTCCTATTGTTTTTACTCCACTTTATCTTCTCTCCTGTTCATTTTGCTGATCCGCACATCTTCCTTTTCTCAGTCCAACTGGCTCTTTGGGCCAATAAACATGAAACCACTCACATTGCTTTCAGGAAATTGGAAATTGAATCTGCTTGCTTAATGTGTAGTTCTTTAAAAGTTAATGTGCATCTTTATTGTGAGACATTATGCAACTCGACATAGATCGCTCAGTGGTACAGGAGAGGGGCAATTAGAACCCTGCTGCTCCGGTTTTGAAGCCAATAATAAAGTGTGATCTCATGTGAGACTATTACTGTATACAGGCAGCAGGACTTATAAAGTGGGATTCATCACTTGGCTTAAGGATTTGTTCCCGGTAGGAAACAGCTGAGGCTGAGGCTACAGTTTAAACTTTGTTAGAGAATCCCATGGTCATGGCACCTAGATAATGCACCTTGACACAGGAATAGGGGATGCAGGGCAATAGGCGGTGAAGGACAATAGGAGGTGCAGAGCTTTGAACATAGGCACCTCCACTACAGAACAAAACACCAATAATAGAAATTGCAGATGGAGTCCCTGTTACAGATTTTACATTGGTGCTTAATCTTACAAAACACCTGTCACATCACTGTAAGAAGTAGAGAAAAAAAATGCTATACAATAATCCCTCACAGTACAATATTAATTGGTTCCAGGACAACCATTGTATTTTGAAAACATTGTAAGTTGAGTAATTGTTTCCAAAGCCCCAAAATATCATCGAAGATAAGAGAAAATGAAGATTTAAGAAAAATAAGCAGATAACTAAGAGAGATAAAACAAGTCCTTACATATAACACTAAGGAATAGCTGCTTACTAGCATCTAATACAGCTATATTACCAGAGAAGTGTCCATCGGGTCTCGGTCTGAGGCATGGTATGTTGAGTCTAATTTCAACTTACGATGGGTCAGAAAAGACCATTGTATGTTGAAAATATTGTATCCTGAGGCCATTGTATCTTGAGGAATCACTCAAGAATCAGGAATCACTCGCAGCCTGGAGCAGGTCTGACCCAATATTTTTTGCCTTTTACCATACAAAAATCACTTTGCAGACCATAGTCATGGGACCACTAAGCTCCATCAAGAATATGCAAAATGAATTATGAAGGTTATAAAGGATTCCTCCATGTGTTTCTGATATTTCATGTTCTTCAAAGGGTGTTATTGAGGCATGAAGTCTAGAGTTTTCCTTTAAAATGAATGCCTCTTTTAGGACAATCTGTGCTGCTTTTTGCCAGATATATTCAATTTTACTAATACAGAGTTCTATATTCCCTACATAGATAAAAAATGAAATTATAAAATCCAGGCTGATTCCAGCCACCCCTAGGAGGAGCTCAGGAGCTTGCTGCATACAGAATTTAATCCATATCCAGGAAGCTCCCTTTAGTGGCCGGCGTTGGAGTTACATAATTTCCCAGGGGTTGTCTCACTTCAATAAGTGGCATTTATCATTTAGAGAAAGCTAATACAAGGCACTTACTAATTTATTGTAATTGTCCATATTGCTTCCTTTGCAGGCTGGATTCATTTTAAATCACATTATACACTGCTCGTTTCCATGGTTACAGACCACCCTGCAATCCATCAGTGGTGGTCGTACTTGCACAATATAAGAAAATGTACTAGCCTATGTGCGCTCCCATGGTCCCGGCTACCAGAGAGGTGGATGCTTTTACCTATAATGTACAAGCACGACCACCACTGATGGATTGCAGGGTGGTCTGTAACCATGGAAACAAGTAGTGTATAATGTGATGGAAAAGTGAATCCAGCCAGCAAGGAAGCAATATGGAGAATCACAATACATTAGTAAGTGACTTGTATTAACTTTCTCTACTTGATAAATCTCACTTACTGAAGTGAGACAACCCCTTTATGCTTTAACTACTAAAAAGATATAACAAGAAGTAAAAAATAAATAAATAATAATTGTATTTTTGAACTTATCAACTGCAAGGCAGAGAGTTTTGAAAGTACATACAAGGGGATGCTGAGAACTTTCTGGCTTTGCACAGAAAGAATAGAATCAGAGTTTTAAAACTACACATTTATTCCACATATTCCCCTCAGACTGATGCACTTGTTACACCATTGTTGCAGCTTTTCTAGTCCATTAAAAAAAAATCATGTGATAGGTCATCAAACCAGCTCTCAGCAGCATGTTGGATGTCAGCAATGTTGAGGTGTTTCTTCAAGTAAGGAAACAGATGGTAGTCAGAAGGGGCCAGATTAGGTGCATAGGGGGGATGATGGACCAATTGGAAACCAAGGGTCTTCCATTTGGCAGCCAAAACTTTGGAGGTGTGTGAAGGTGCATTGTCCTGCAACAAAAGGATCCCTTTGGTTAACTTTCTCTGAAGTTTCTTCTTAATAGCCTCCTTCAGCTGGTCGATGAGGCTGGTGTAATAATTTCTGGGTATACTACAACCCACTATGGTGCCATTCCTTTGATGTTCAGTGGTTTCTGGATCATAAGTGTGGAGCCAGGTTTTATCCTCAGTCACTAACCTAGCCAAAAAGTCTTATTTGGCATCAAAATGGGCCGAAACAGCTTTGGTTATAACAATCGTAAACATCTGAAATTTACACAGTTACAAAGCAAGACATCAAGTTTTCATATGGTACCAAATTAATTTTTCAATTCCAACTGGAAGGGGGCAAAGCCAGGAACTTCTCAGCATCCCCTCGAATGAGCAGATCAATCACAGATAAATCTTACCCCCCATTTTGTTCCACCGTCTCATGATTCCTTTCTCGTACAAGCTCTTTAGGTGGAATTTATGAAGTTTCAAATGGCCGTTTTCTGGCATGAGAAGAAACCTGCTGATAATTACACAATGTCTTCCTTGTTTATCTGAATGTCTGCTGTTTATAATACAAATCAATGTAACAGTTTCAGAGATGCATTTCATGTGTCTGATGTTACATTGTGATTTATCAGTTGCTATAAAACCGTAGTGCAGTGTGAGATACATTGGGAATGTAATTGGTTCATGATGTAATATAACATTAAGCAAACAATAATGACAATAATAATAACAAAAAACTTTTTAATTTCTGATAAAGTCACATGGACATGTAACATAACTACATACATTGCCATACAATTAATAGTAATTGTTAACTAGGTGACAATAAAACATTTAAAGAGAGTCAATTACCTGCACAATGGCTCAGGATCAGATCTCAGACCCCTACTAATCATAAAATGATGGTATATGGTAATTAGTTGACACGCTAGATAAGATGGGACTGTCCCTTTAACAGGGGTGTACATGGAACTCATATTGCCCCATAGTAAACCTTAATATAGGCCACTCAGTGAGAATGATGATAAATTCAGTATTTTTAGTGTTAAATGGAGACTTTTTTAATAAAAAAAAGGCACCGACTTTACATGGTCATCAGAAAAAAGTGGAACAGATGCCTCATAAGTATGCCACTCATTGTAAATACTATATTTCTCAAGACCACAGGTATAAATAATTTCCTCCGCTCTCTATATAGCCCTGATTCCCTTCATATAGTACATGATAAAAGTGTCTGTCTGCAGCCGCCACTAGGGTGAGCTTAAAGGGGTATTCCCATCTCACAAATGTAGTTTGTATAGTTAGATATAGCCATACCAATATTATTACTAATAGAATGTATTTATATAAAATGTACCGTTTAGAAGATTTGCCTATTTGTATATCCATTGTCCCACACATATCAGTCAGTCCGTTGCCCCTGGTTACGGCCACCGCGACCATGTAGTAGTGGTGGTCGGCTTGCTCTTGAGGTAACTGCTGTATTGTGAACGTACATTACACGAGCATGTGGAGACACATCTTAGGGTTGTAGCATTTTTGTCTGCAATTCTAAAACACAGAGAAACGGATCCTGTTCCAAGATCAATTCATCTATGGATCTATCCAGATCCATCTGTAGCAGTATACTGTCCTCTGCAATATATATAAATATATATATATATATATATATTAGAGATGAGCGAATCATGCAAAATTTTATTCGCTAAACTTTTCCTAAGATTCGTATATTCGACGAATAGATTAGTTGAATTTGCATACAAAATATACGTAATTATATGGCTTTTAGCGAACATTCTCGCACTAATAACGAACGTTCAGGTAAAAAAGGTACACAACCTCTTTGAACACGTACGCGTAGTGCTCGGCCGAGCACCCGAGCATAATTAAAGTCAATGGGACTAAACCAGGCACCCCCCGCTTGGAAGAGGGGAAGGTGTCTGGTTTACACGGGTCCACAAAAAAAACAAAAAACAACACAGACACTGAGGGGTGTGTGTGTGTTAAACTTACCTTTCACCACAGCGCCATCTGCTGGAGGGAGGAGGGAGCTGCTGGGAAAGGAATGGAGGACAGATCCGTTTACTATTGTCTTGGTGCGGGGAGGGGACTCGAGCATGCTCGCTCATCACTAGTTATATACTTTTTAATAATTGTAAAATTCTTTGTGGTTATTATTCTTATAGGAATACCCACATAATGAAAATCTGTACAGTAGGTTGATATAGTTTGGATCCTGTGTTCTTGGTTATCATTTTGGTTAATATATTGGGTTAATATTTTGGACTTATTAGAGTTCTGCTCCTAAATTCTAAAATTCTGGGCAAATACAACCCTTATTCCCATCCCTGTACCCCACACAACCATGCTCAGCCATAGTGAGTATGGTTGTGCTGGATAGAGGGGTCTCAGTAGGGAAAAAAATGATCGAGCATGTTGGAACCCAGCTGCCCAATCCTTCTTTCCCCTGGAGGAGAGTACCCTTTACACATTAGCTGATTACTTGGTCCCACCAAAAATTGGGACTTTAAGTCAGAGAATCACCATAGCCAGTGGTGTCAAGAAGGAAAGAGCTCATACATGTATTGGGCTTGGGATCTACAGTATTTCTCTATCCGGGTTCCTTTGGGGTAGTGGATCCCAAGATTAAAGTGAACCGGTAACGTATCTGACTTTAATCCCTGTTGCGTGTCACGGACTAAGCTTTCTAGGTGTTAGGTAGACAGGCCTTACGTGGCTTATGTGAGGTGCATAGTGTAAGGGGTCTTCTCATTCTTCACCAGGAACTTCTTTGGACCTACTGTAGTTATTGGCAGGAGACGCATCAGTAATGCCATAGAACTGGGTGGTAAGTGATGGGCAATAAATCCGGAGATAGAAGCACAGGCAGAACTAGAAGTCCAAACCAAGATTGAAGAGTTGAAAAGCGTCTGACAAATCTAGGGGGCGATGCAGACGGCAGAATTCAAACATGATACAGTGGTATCCACAAACAGGTTTAAAAATTCAATTGATAGCAAGCAGCAACATTCAGAACTGGCCAATGAACCTTAGTAAAGTTTAAATAAGCCATGAGAATTGGTTATCTTACCGCCAAGTGCCTACCTGGTAAAGGTATGGAGGTATGTAACATTAGGACCTCATTGTTCTAGTATTTAAATAGATACAAATAACTTGCCTTCAAGAACACTTGACATTGTCTTTTACTCAATGAGAACTTGACCCAGTCCTTAAAGAATTTGGACACACAGTAATTCTGTTTTACTCCTTTGGGGCAAAAATCCTTTTTGGTCTTTAATAAAAATGTTCAACCATTTCTGAGATACAGGGTTAAAAATCAGTCTGTTGGCAAGCTGTCCCAGTCTGTTTTCTTTGAACCTCATCATCTGATGGCTCATATGTAGCTCTTATCTCTGATCTTCTGACCTCATAATCAATCATTATACCTCAAATCTTATCAAATAGCCAAAAGTTGCATCGCAACTGTGTCTTAGTCTTTAGAAGAACATAACAGGACATCATATATAAGACTTCTGACAAGATCTGATGATGTCTTTATGGGAATTAATCTATGCTATTTTTTCCTTACTGACTCAATCCTCCTGTTTTTAGTGTAGAATTTAAGCTGAAATCAATCTTTTTTTCCTCAACATGTTTTTCAAAATCCTTTTGGTTTGGTATTAGTTTATTTTTTATTGATCACGTATCGCAAAATTGTGATGGTAAGATTTTCAATAGCCACAGCAAGTGACAGCAGGTGACAGAGAATGTTGTTATCGTACTTGATGCCTATCTATTATAAAAAAAAATACAAGCACTATTACTTCCAAATACTATATATATACATATATATATATATATATATATATATATATATAGATATATATACACACACACTCCTTCAGCCTAATGCAAAATATGAAATTTTACCTTTTGTTTTCTCAGTATTGGTCTCTCCAGCAGTCATTTGGACAAAAATACATTGGGGGGCATTAATCATTTGCAGTTATTTTTGGGTCAGTTTTACGTCTGTCTTTGCTTTTAGTGCCTGCACCAAATGATGATGAAATAGTGCCCCTTAATAATATATTTGGTGTGAGAACAATGGGGTTTTCACCTATATGTCTAAAAGCACACAGGAGGATGCCTGGTGTAGGTTGTGACTTTTTGTGACTTTTTCAAAATCCGCCCATAGTAATAGAAATTCACATCACTGTTATTTTTCCATTCTTCTGATCCATCATCAAAACAGATCCTGTGCATCAGTTCTGCACATTTGACATCCGATTGAGCCATTTATGTCTGAGATCCATTTTTTTAGACACAACAAAAAATACTGCATACGCTGTTTTTTTTCTTGGTCTTCTGACTTTTCAGAAGAACAGAAAATGAAATGGTGATGTGAACTCTCCCTAAATGAGCCATAATCCAGGTCCAATCTCACTTTTAGCTCTTAAACATAGACCACTTTGAAAAGTGGCAAGGAACGCCAAATGTAGCAAAAAATGTCATGATTAGCGACTTTTTTAAGCCACAAAACTGACATATCTGATTTAATAAATGCCCCTCATATTCTCTGTGAAGTGACTGCTCCTTCCTCATCTTCTCCCAGTCGGAAGACCTTGCAAAGTTTATTTTTGCAGGAAATTCACTTTATCGATTAGTGATTCGAGTAGTCCCGGTGTATAGGATGAGAGTGGTATACTGTGGCCTAATGTTTGTGTCACAGTGCTTGTACCTCCAGGCTGTTGTTTCCTGGAGGGTCAGTCTTCTTTGCAGAGATTGAGTTGGAGCGAGGAACGAAATGAAGTCCAGACTTTTTGAAGTTCAACTTTTCTTAGTAACAGAACCATACTTCATATTTCTGTTTCTTGTTTCCAACAGTATGGTTCTGGCAGTTGGCCTTGACTGTTATTTCATAATGCTATCTTTAGCTTCAAGTTTTGGTTACTGTCTCAAACAGACTTAGGTGTCTTGGACCCGTTGTGTCTCTCTAAGATACAAAGTCCATTTAGTATCAGGAGTACTGCTCTACGAGCTGCTTTCCCAAAACTCCTGTAACAGGAGGGGAAAATACCTCCCTCACTGTGCCTTGTTTGGTTTCTCTCCTAGCGATATGCCACATATATTTACACGAGAAAATCCCTTAAAGGGGTTGTCCAAGTTATGAAAAAATATATAGCACTGTAAATCTGATGGGCAGCAATATATAACTAAGTTCAGCAAGTTTTAGGCAAAAAAAAAATCTATATTTCCTCATTTCCCTGGTTCTCTTCTGGCCTTTGTTTACATGCAATAACAACAATCTCAGCCCCTCCCCCCTCCCCTGCAAAGGCAGTGAATACAAGTGCTGAGTGACATGTCTGCCTGCTAGAATACTCAGCAGCATGTTGTTTGTGTAGGACTACAAGTCCCAGCTGTACAATGACACTGCTGATACACACAGGAAATTCTCCCTACCTGTTCTTGTACAATACAATTCCTCTACAGCTCCTTGCCCAGCATTTGTCTCCTCTCACTGCTGCAGCTACTGTTTGTTGTAAAGCCTTGAGCCCTCAGTGTGTTCTGGCTGAAGGGGTTAATGTTTTATCTGAAGGAAACCAGGGAGAGAGCAGATAGCAGGAGCCCGGCAAAGAAAGGGGGAGTGGCCAGTGACGTCTCGTGTACAGAGTGTTATATGAACTCTGAGGCTTGTGAACGAAACATCACAGACCAGGGAGATAAGGTGACATCACAGGTCATGTGACCCTTAGTCAACTCTGAGAAACCAGCAGCTTTAGAAACCCAAAGTATATGGGAAAGTTGTTATACCTGACAAGTTAGAAACATATAAAGAACAAAAAAATAACTCGGACAACCCCTTTAAGCTGAAGCTCATGGGCCCTAAAGCAAAATCTATAACTGGGCCCCCTAAGATAATAATACTTATCGCAGAGGACCTTTTGAGCTCTCTTGGGACACCAGGGCCTGGATGCAGCTACTATCTCTTTACCCCTTATAGCTATGCACCCGATGGGCAGCGTTCTCCAGCAGCACAGAATATTTCAAGAAAACAGTGTGCTGATCATGTGAGAGGTTTGTTAGAATAATTCTTACATAGAGAAAGAGGCATTTATTTATACTGGATACATTGTTTCCCTTCTCTTCACTTGGGCTTTTACTTGCACTTCCATTATTCACGCTGTATTTGTATAGATCGCCTCATATAACATCAAGACTCTGAGTATTAGCTGCTGGTTGCTAGCACCATATTAATCCCGTGAATCAGCTTTGTTCACAAAGGTGGACAGCTTACAGATCATAGGAGTGATTGAGATATATATGCTGAATCCATAAATCTGCACATGCTATTGCTGCGGAAACAACTTGTGCGGATCTTGTAATATCAGGACATATTTACGGCAATGGGATGTGCGAGTGAGACATACAGCAACAGGCTGGATCATATATTCTGCACTGCCATAAAGCTGTGAATAACGTAGGACCCTTATTAATTTACTATTGGCTGCTTTTGTTGTTTTTAGAAGGGATAAATTAGGTTAACATTGCCATTCTTCTCTATGACTGTTAATGTATGGCGCTTGTTCGAAAAATTACTGTTATGGCAGCGGGAATGCGTGGCTTCTGCTTGTAGGAAGATTTAGAATACTGTATATAGTGGAGGAATGAGTTTTCATATAATTTGTTCAGTGTTTCAGGCTTTATGTATATAAATGCAGGCGTACATTGCAAACACAAAGTATGTAGAGATGAGTGAACTTGAACTGCAAAGTTTGGGTTCGTACCGAACTTTGCGAGTTCGGTTACCCAGACCCGAACTTTTTCACTAAAGTTCGGGTTCGGTATTCAGATGATTTTATTATATTCCATTATAACATGGTTATAACGGAAAATAATAACATTCTTAAGACAGAATGCTAAATAAAATGGCCATTCAGGGGTTAAAAATAATAATAAAAAAAAACCTCACCATATCCACTTGATCCAGCCGCTATCCTTTTCTTTCTTCTTTCTGCAGGACCTGCAAAAGGACCTACGATCATGTGACCGCTCTTACCACATTTTTAACCCCTGAATGGCCATTTTATTTAGCATTCTGTCTTAAAATTGCTATTATTTTCCATTATAACCATGTTATAACAGAAAATAATAAAGTGAAGTTCGGGTCTTCATTGATTTTAATGGGCGGGTTCGGGGTGAAGTTCGGGTGAAGTTCGGGTCCCTAACCGAACCCGGCGAACCCGAACTTCCATGGATTCGCTCATCCTTAGAAGTATGTGCACCTTCAACATTTGAGCTCCAAAGACCAGAGGCAATAATTTAGAGCTGGGTCTCTTTTTTGTATCTCTAGGAGTCTGATTCTTTGGGAAAGCTATTGATTAGCGAGCTACAGGACTTGTTGGTCCAGTCCTTTGAGTTAGGGCTCATGTATATGACCGTGTGCCAACCGGGCCCGTGCTGCCGACTGCAAATTGTGGTCCACAATGCTCGCACACCGACCATGGGGCCGTCACATATGGATCGTGGACCCATTCACTTGAATAGGGTCCGCTATCAGCATCCAACTCTCCGCACCTCAAAAAAGTAGTGCATGCGGAGGCACGTTCTGTACCATACCGCATCTCCTGGATTGAATGGGTTCACATTCGTGATACGGGGTGCACAGGGCCGGTTTCTATGTATTGCAGACCCATTGTTTGCAGGCCACGATACGGCCACAGCCCGGCAACTGCTGTGTGCATGAGCCCTTGTGCATGAGTCAGACTGGAGTTCTTAGGGCTCACCAGTAAAATTCATTTTCGGGGCCTACTAGACCTACTTACTACCTGACTACCCTTTGTAAACTGCACCAACACACGGTTATTTCCTGGAGACCATGTCAGTATCCTGATTGGCTCCTGCTTTGGACTAGAGTCCTTTTATCTATGTGCGCCAGGAACACATGCTCACACAGTGGCAGGCAGCAACAAGATGCTGCAAGTCATAAAAGGTGTAACAGAAAGTGGGTTTGGACCCACTATGCCAAAAAAAACAAACAGTTTGACTTTGGGATAAACCTAAGGGCATTATCCTGGCAGTCACTTGGTATTAATCCTTTAACCTCTGTACAGGGATCTGGATTTCGCTACAGGGAACCAACCAGGCCAGTACCTCCTGTGATATTCCTGTTGAAGTTAAAATCTGACCCACGGGAGTCAGAGACATCAGTGAAAAGCACCAAGGACTCAGACAAAAGGCATGGTCTGAACACAGGATAAGGTCAGGGCAGGCTGAGTAGTAGCAGTCCAGGTAGCAGTTCCAAGGTCGGCCAGGTGGCAAGGAGCAGGTCACTAGAAAGTAGAAAACCTCATAGCTAAGGCAAGGGGGTGAATCCACAGCCCACCTAGCTATGTGTATGAACATTATTATTACACTACTCTATGATGGTGCTGAATAGTTGTTACCTAATCTTAGATATATTTTCACATAGTTTCTGTGACCTTTATCTTCATTCCTCATTTATGTAACCATTTGATTCTTATAGGCCCTGCAGTTTTTTTCTTAAAGAAGAACTCCTGCAAAAAATTTTATTCTCTGTCCAGCTAGAAAGGTACATGATGTAATCTGTAGAGAATGTCATTTTCTTACCAGTGTCTGTATTTGTGAGTTATATTTCCCTGATGTTTCTCATCTGTGTCATGTGACCAGCAATCAGACTCACCAACTCACACAGCACCTTATGTGTGGACAGTAAGTCTATTTCTCTATGTGTTCCTATGGGAGCCTCACTCTGAGTCTTGTAGGAATGAATAGAGGAGTACTGGCTTCCTGTCCTGGGTCAGTTGGAGATCAGAGAGTTGGTCACATGGCAAAGCTACAATAAGAAGAGAGGGGATAGCTCACAAATACAGTCACTGATGAGAAGATTGTATTCACGACAGATTACATCATGGAGCTTTCTAACAGGTGAGAGAATAAAAATTTTGCGGGAGTTCTACTTTAACAAGAACCTGTCACCTGTTCAACAAAAAGTGAAAGAAGCAGTTACCTTAAGCATAGTCACCCCCCTCAAAGCCCTGCTGGTATGTTTATGACTCAGGTCCACCGGTTCCTTACCTGTGCCAGGTCCTGTTTATTTTTACTGCCTAATATGTGGTTGTGGTTGTCCAATAAAATGTTTACAGGGTCTTCTCCTTACAGTCAGTCCAACCACGTCTTTCCAGGTAGGAGACATGACCTTTGCTAAGGGGATTTGGAACTCTTACATGACAGCACAGCCGGTCCTCAATCTCCACTGCAGTCCACATCGGTGTAGGATCTTGCCTCTCCTCCACACCACAAAAAACAATGTTCTGTTGGGCAGTAGAACCTAGCAGGGCTATCCAGAGAATTAGATTGTGTTAGCTTAAAGGGGTTGTCCCATGAAAAATATTCTACAGTTTTCAAATCAGCACCTGGATCTGAATACTTTTGTAAGTGGCATGTAATTAAAAATTTTGCATAGCCACTAAGTTATTCAATAAAATGTATCTGTATAGCGCCACCTGCTATTTGTTCTTTTATTTATTTCTTTGACCTGCCCATGGAGAAGGCCACACATGCACATTGTCATCCTTCATCTGCTTCCTAAGCTGTGATAGGGAGAGATGAGATATGCCCCCTGAGCTGTGATAGGGAGAGATGAGACATGCCCCCTGAGCTGTGATAGGGAGAGCATGGACACGCCCCCTGAGCTGTTATAGGGAGAGCTGATACACGCCTCCTGAGCTGTAATAGGGAGATCATGGACACACCCCCTAAGCTGGAGCAGAAAAGAAAGTCTCCTTGAGCTGTCAGCTTGATATAAATCTAGCAGAGCAATGAATGTGGAGTTCTCTGGATCCATGTGAGGTACAGGGCTGGTCCTAGCTTCATTAGAAAGAGACTCTCATGTTCTATTTGATGTCTGATTTTCATTTTTTACCTTAGTCATGGGACAACCCCTTTAAGGCCACACTGTCTTGATGCTCTGGTTGGGCTTTACAGCCTAAGGCTGCCTTCACACGCTGTGGGTTTTGTTGCATAAATGTTCTCTGCAACAAAAATTTGTTTCATTCACCTGAATGGGACTTGCAGAATACCATGTGGTTTCTTCGACATTCACATTAACGGAACTGATTTTCAGTCACAGAAAAATTTTCAGCAAAATCAGCCTTACAGAGCAGTGGTTTTCAGTGGTGTGGACATCAGCAAATGCTGAGGATTGGCAGAACTGCCAGGTAAATGTTTCAAATTTCATTAGTAAAGGACTGAGTCCGCTGTGATTGGGTCCCTGCTTATTAGACAGTATTATGGAAATACAGTAATGTTGGAAATGCTCTCCTGTAAAAATAGCAGCCCTATACGGCAGCAAAAAAAACAGGGTGTCATATATTGAGAATGAGGGGGGAATCTGAGTCCTAAAAATAACAGAAGGGCGTTCAGGGGAGAAGCAACATTTAAGGCTACTGATTTTTTCTCTTTTTTCAAAAAGGCGAAAGGTTCTCTTTAAGCCTGGCTTTAGGACTGATAATTCCAGTTCATTCCTCTGTGCTCCATGAGATTACCTGCCATGTAGCCAGTACGTGATATTATACTGTTATTCTGTACACTTGTTTTGTCTTGAATATCTTCGCTTCCTGAGAACCCGGCGCGGACACAAAGTACAAAGTATGAGCAGAAAAGGTGCAATTACAAAACAAAAAAAGAAAGTTCACAAAAACAACAGGAACAAAAGTGCAACCAAAGGAAATGACCTTTTCTTCATACGAGAATTTGAAATAACTAAGTTCTGTCAGTAGCCGTGGATATTTATTCCAGCCAAATTAGACGTCAACAGCAGAACAGTTTAAGAAAAAAAAAAAAAAGGTTACGAGCAGTGAAGAGTCTCTGTGAAGGTGATTGCAATAATTGGAATCTTCAATCTAGTATGGCTGATGATCAGCTGTCCTCAGTGTCAGGGATCTCAGCGGGATACAGCTGCTGAAACCTTCATTTTTGGACGGACCGGGAAAGGCATGTTACAAAAACAGAAAAAAAAATTACAAAACAAAACATTGTATTGTTTACAGGGGGCCTAATTAAAGATTTTTCTTTCTTGAATAAATATGAAGTAGTGTCAAAGGCACAGCAATTATCGGCATGTTGTACCCATGCTCTAGATATGTCAACTGGAACAGAAGCCAAAACATCAGAGTGAATGTTAATAGAAGTCCTTATGGAGATGAATGGTGGAACTATAGAGAGGAGGAGAAAGCAGGGGCTATGCCTTTCTTCCAAGCCTGGTTGACTCTGTGACTAAATAAAAATCCACAATGCAAAAATATTAAAATGATTTTCCATTCTGTAAGCAAATTATGCATCACGTGTTACAATGGGTGGGATCAGATCATCAAAGTGTCTTGTGTAACCAGTCTTTACAGTGCAGAATCAGTGCAGACATAACATTTCTATTCTGCACATGCCCTGGTTATCTCTTTGGAAGTTAGAGCAGGACTTGTGCATGCACAGAACAGGAATTCATTGTTGAAGTGCTGCTCATGCACTGATTTTTTCCTGCACTGCAGAATGCAAGACTATATAGATAACATGGGCATTTTCATGCATGCACATTTGTAGATTGGGGAAGCTACAGTATGTGGGCAGGTCCCCTGGGTGTTGGTTGATAAGGGGGCTTAAACATGCACTTTGCATGGGTGAGTGTATTAGGCACAGAGTGAGGACAGTGAAGTGAATCTTTGTCCCTGCTGAATGAAAGCTTAGATATGGCTCTACATCCATTCTAATTAATAGACCAGGAGTTCGATTTACAGAACAAATTGATGGTCTGGTACCAGCCAGCAGAGACACTTGGGACCCAATTTGCATATACAGAAAAAAATCCTTACTTCTTTCTATTATGTATGCACTGGGGAGTAATAGCTATTCGTTTAGAAAGGTCTTTCTGTGAAATATTTCATGGGGCTTGGGGGTACTGGCTCCCCTTAAGGAGAACATTTGTGGATGAAGACTTAGTGGCAATTCTCTATGGGAAAACAACATGCAAAGAGGTATTTCCCAAGGAATGAGAACCATCTCACTAGTTTCAACATTTGGAAGTGGCTTTCCATCAGGAAGGAAGGTGTGGCACTTTAAAGAGAAAGCTAATGATTTATGTTGATTCTTTTACCTTAGTGCTGCTTCTCATGTCTCCTTATTGCTAACTTTTGTTTATTATGGCTAAAAGTCAGGAGATTTAACTGCTTATCTATAGTTAATGTAACAGTAATCTCCTCAGGAAGGCAATTATACTGTCACGAACCAGCAGGTGTGAACCCACCGTGCAAAGCATCTTACCTCCTCTAAGGGCATTGACTAAGTGAACCCCTCGTTCTTCACAGTACCCCTGGTGGTGGGAATAGGCTTTCCCTAGAGGAACACCAGGTCACTACCTCTTGAGGAGGATAGGCACATGAGGCAGCTGGTCTCAAGGGAGATAAGCTGTTTCTAGAACTCTCTGACAGCAACTTTCTCAACTCTTTTCATAACATTCACAGCATGCTATGGGGAAGCCAGGAGGGAGATGGGAAAGATAGCTGTCAACTGAACAATTGTTCATAGCCAACTTTAGAATGTGTATGGTCAGCTTATAGATTAAGTTCCCTAACGTGGTGCTGTTAACAAAAATAAGTGATAAGGAGACATCAGAGGATTCAGATAAGGAGAAAGGTTAAGCCAATATATGACCCACATATACATTGAAATAATTATTCTGCTTGTCACACAGCACACCATTCCAGTATCCACACACTGAAACCAAAGCAGTAAAGCTCCTCAGTATAATTAGAAACACATGTATATATATATATATATATATATATATATATATATATATATATATATATATATGCAACAGTTAGAGCTTGTTCTTAACACGTTCCCGACCTAGGACGAGAATGCTCGTCCTAATATGGCGTTACTTAACGCCCTAGGACGAGCATTCTCGTCCTAGGGTTAACGTGCTGCTGCTGCCCTGCTGCCGCAATCTGCAGCAGGGGCCCGGCTGATACTAACAGCCGGGCCTCTGCTGTATCCGCCAGCATCGGTGATTACACCGATGCCGGAGGATTAACCCCTTGTATGCCACGGTCACGCTGACCGCGGCATACAAGGCAATTGCGGCAGCTTTTTAAAGCCATCGGGTCCCCCAGAGGCATCGGGACTCCCATCTACAGAAGCCCAGGAGACCCAGCCACAGCGCTGGGTCTCCTAGGCAATGGTCAGCGTCTCACAGTGTGAGACGCTGACAGTTGAATGCAGCACAATACAGATGTATTGTGCTGCATTCAATCAGGGATCAGACCCTGAAATGTTAAAGTCCCTTACTGGGACATAAATGAAATGTTAAAAAAAAGTTAAATAAAAGTGTTTTAATAAAAAAATTAAAAAAAATAATAAAGTTTCAATTAAAAAAAAGCCCCTATCCCAAAAAGAAATACACAAAAATAGAAAAAAAAAAAATATATACATATTAGGTATCGCCACGTCCTGCTTTATTAAAATATCACATGATCCAGCCCGCCCGGTCAACACCGTAAAAAATAAAAAATAAAAACGGTCTAAAAAAAACCATTTTTTGTCACATTTCATCACAAAAAATGTAATACCAAGCGATCAAAAAAGCGTATGCCCCCAAAAATAGTACCAATCTAATCGTCATCTCATCCCGCAAAAAATGAGCCCCTACCAGAGACAATCGCCCAAAAAATAAAAAAATTACAGCTGACTATGGAAACACTAAAATGTGATTTTTTTTGTGCTTCAAAAATATTGTGTAAAACTTAAATAAATTAAAAAAGTATACATATTAGATATTGCCGCATCCGTAACGACCTGCTCTATAAAAATATCACACGATCTAACCTGTCAGATGAACTTTGTAAATAACAAAAAATAAAAACAACGCCAAAACTGCTCATTTTTGTTACCTTGCCTCACAAAAAGTGTAATATAGAGCTACCAAAAATCGTATGTACCCTAAAATAGCACTAACAAAACTGCCAACTTATCCCGTAGTTTCCAAAATGGGGTCAGCTCTTTGGAGTTTCCTACTCTAGGGGTGCATCAAATGTGACATGGCAACTTGCTGCCCTGGCGTTCCTTTCCTTCTGCGCCCTGCCGTGTGCCTGTACAGCAGTTTACGATGACAAATGGGGCATTTCTGTAAACTGCAGAATCAGGGTAATAATTACTGAGTTTTGTTTGGCAGTTAACCCTTGCTTTATTCTCAGAATAAAATGATTCATATGGAAAATCTGCCAAAAAAGTGAAATTCGGAAATTTTGGCTACATTTTCCTTTAATTCTTGTGGAACACCTAAAGGGTTAATGACGTTTGTAAAATCAGTTTTGAATACCTTGAGGGGTGTAGTTTATAAAATGGGGTCATTTTTGGGTGGTTTCTATGATGGTAGCCTCACAAAGTGACTTCAAACCTGAACTGATCCTTAAAAAGTAGGTTTTGGAAATTTTGTGAAAAATTTCAAGATTTGCTTCTAAATTTCTAAGCCTTCTAACGTCCCAAA
Organism: Rhinella marina; assembly: GCA_900303285.1. Taxonomy (NCBI): domain Eukaryota; kingdom Metazoa; phylum Chordata; class Amphibia; order Anura; family Bufonidae; genus Rhinella; species Rhinella marina. Next base: position 70,055 of record ONZH01026448.1, on the reverse strand, counting down.
AAAATAAAATGTAATGATCCAAACCTGAAGTAGACACATGGAGAATGTAAAGTCATAACTATTTTTGGAGGTATTACTATGTATTTTAAAAGTAGAGAAATTGACATTTGGAAATTTGCAATTTTTTTAAAATTTTTGGTAAATTTGGTATTTTTTTTATAAATAAGAATGAAACATTTTGACTCAAATTTACCACTGTCATGAAGTACAATATGTGATGAGAAAACAATCTCAGAATGGCCTGGATAAGTAAAAGCGTTCTAAAGTTATCACCACGTAAAGTGAGACATGTCAGATTTGCTAAAAATGGCCTGGTCCTTAAGGTGAAAAATGGCAGGGTCCTTAAGGGGTTAAGTGATGTTAAACTCGTTTGTGTTTGGGCCTATGAACATGGATGCATTTTTATATGTTCATGTTCTGTCTGTTTTTTGTTGTTGTTGTTGTTGTTGTGTAGATTCACTTGAATGAATGAATCTTGATGGAAAATCAGAGCTGGATGGTGCAAGCTGTCATTTTTCTAATCATAGCATGCACCATCCATTGATGGATATGGCTTGTGCATTAGGTTTATATTTTACTGGAAGCTGTGTAAGGGTATATTTAGTTGAGATGTTTTTAACCATACAGTCAACATTGCATTAAAAAAGGCACTTAAAACCACACTCAGTTTTACCGAGTTTGCTGTGGTTTTGTGATGTGGTTATTTGGAACACATGTTTTCCGGGATAAAAATGTAACATAAATGTATTGAAGTTGTATGAATCTCATGGTCAATAACCATATCACAAAACCCCAGCAATTACCGTGAAACTAAGTGCATTTTCAACAGTGCTTTTACTGCATTGACAAAATCATATTATATAGCTACTATATACCCTCAAATCAAGAGGCAGCTGTAGCCAAACTAATAGGGGGGTGAGCACTAAACATGCCTAGGGCAGCATAAACTGTGAATACAGCCCTGGGCTCTCTATGAGTCTAACTTTTCCATCTGTAGACAGCGGTTTCGGAGTGCTTGCCCATCATTGATATGGAATAGGATATGTGAGATGCCTTGACTGTAGCTTAGGGTTTTGGTACTGCCTCTCCTTAAAGGAGTTCTCCAAGTTATATTTATTGATGACCTATCCTCAGTATAGGTCATCAATATCAGATTGGCAGGGGTTCGACACCCAGCTCTGTAGTATACAAGTCTATGGGAGCGATTCTTCCCATTGAAATAAATGGGACGGTTAGGTGTAATTACACCTACTCACTGCTACCCATGTTACGGCTAGGATGTAAACAATGAAGAGGAGCAGCCCTAGTACGGCACGCGCCTCCTCTTCAAACAGATGATCGGCAGGGGGGGGCAGGTGTCGGACCCCCGCCAATCTGATATTGATGACCTATCCTGAGGATAGGTCATCAATAAATATAACTTGGAGAACCCGAGCTGAACCCGGACATACCCTTAAATTCACCCAGGCAGCCTGCCTGATGTTAGCATTGGAGCATCTCATGCGCCGATGGCCTCCTTTGCCCTGTGCTGGATCGCGCAGGGCGAGGGCTTTTCTGTTTACATAACACACTGCAGTGTGTTCGGTGACATCACTGGCTGTAATGGGGCAGCTTTAGCGCTAATGCCCGCCTATCAGCGCCAGTGAAGTCACTGGGCTCACTGCTGGGCGGATGCTCCGATGTGAACATCAGGCAGGCTGTCTGGGTGAAATTAAGGGTATGTCCGGGTTCAGAGCTGAACCCGGACAACCCCTGTTAGGAGGCTTAGTGGCAATGCTCCATGGGATAGTATTAGATAAAGAGGATAAACATACTTCCCTGGGAGATATTTCATGGGGAGAATGGTTGATAGGGGTAAAAGGTAGGGACAGGTCCCTTAAAGATGCACTGTAAAGAGTCCTGCACCTGTGCCACTTGGGCATGTTCTGGTTGTAAACAAGACTTTTTCCATTCACTGAAAGCAAAGGGAAAGGGTGAGGAATTGAAGCACAAAGTATATTGGAAAGTTGATGAACTTTTTATGATACAAGGACTCTTCTTTCTAGAATTTTAAAATCTGGCTCATTTTTCTCATATAATGGCTCATGCACACGGGTGTGTGTGCCCCGTGCCATTATTACTGACTACAAGCAGCAGGTCCGCAATATACGACTCCGTATCATGAATGTGGATCCATTGACTTGATCCTCAATCCTCAAGACACGGAGCTGAGGCACGGATCGGAAGACCATGGAAGCACTATGCAGCTCTTCCATGGGACTCCGGTCTGTGCATCCACACCGCAAAAAAATAGAACATGTCCTATTTTTTTGTGGTGTGGACTGTCTCTTGTGGATTCAAGTCAATGGGTCCACATTCACAAATGGCATGCACACGGATGGTGCCCGTGCATTGCAGACCACTATTTGTCATGTGTAAACTGTGTCATGTGGGATTTCATAGCTTTATGTATTTTGTATCTTTCATGAAAATGAAGAATTCCCCAGTCCGGGGTCAGGGTAGTTTTCTGCTAAAGAGCTCTGCTTTCCAGCTTTACTGCAATGGCTCCTATGGTATTTGCTAGAGATCGTCCATCTCTGTGAATTTCCGCTTACTCAGTCACTAAGCCAACTTACAATTCCCACTTGGAGCTCCGGATGAAGAGTAAACATATATTGCTGAGCAGCGTTTCTACTTTTATTACACAAGATAAGATAACTCTGTATTCGGTCAGAAATCTGACAATCTCCGACTCATAGCTATGGACATCACTTACGAGGGGTAAATACTGCGGCGCCATGGAGGGTTTGGTTATCGTTCCTCCTATAATTCAGTTTGCACCAATGTGATAGTGAATTTGCACTGTGAGGGTCCACTCATCTATTACTTTTCCATTCTTGTACAGTAATTTTTGATATTTATGCTTGTCTTCACATGCCTACTGTAGGTGCACTTACTAGTGGAATCCATATTACTTCTGAATAGTCGGGTTATCATACATGTAGAGCAGATCCCAGTTATAGAGGTACCATATTTTGCTAGGCATTAGTTATTTAGGTGTTCTATCGCCCTATTACTACATTAGTATGCACCAAATATAGCATATGCTAGATACAGTATAGGATACATTCTAGATATAAACTATACCTGAAATAGCATAAACTGGATATAACATTAGAATACTTCACATCAGCTATTGCTTACACCAGATATACACCAGGTATATAACAGACCAAATATAGAATACTCCTCATCAGCTATTGCTTACACCAGATATACACCAGGTATATAACAGACCAAATATAGAATACTTCACATCAGCTATTGCTTACACCAGATAGTGTATACACCAGGTATAGCACAGTCCAGATATAGAATACTTCACATCAGCTATTGCTTACACCAGATATACGCCAGGTATAGAACAGTCCAGATATAGAATACTTCACATCAGCTATTGCTTACACCAGATATACGCCAGGTATAGAACAGTCCAGATATAGAATACTTCACATGAGCTATTGCTTACACCAGATACTGTATACACCAGGTATAGCACAGTCCAGATATAGAATACTTCACATCAGCTATTGCTTACACCAGATATACGCCAGGTATAGAACAGTCCAGATATAGAATACTTCACATCAAGCTATTGCTTACACCAGATATACGCCAGGTATAGAACAGTCCAGATATAGAATACTTCACATCAGCTATTGCTTACACCAGATATACGCCAGGTATAGCACAGACCAGATATAGAATACTTCACATCAGCTATTGCTTACACCAGATATACACCAGGTATAGCACAGACCAGATATAGAATACTTCACATCAGCTATTGCTTACACCAGATATACACCAGGTATAGCACAGTCCAGATATAGAATACTGCTCATCAGCTATTGCTTACACCAGATATACGCCAGGTATAGCACAGACCAGATATAGAATACTTCACATCAGCTATTGCTTACACCAGATATACACCAGGTATAGCACAGTCCAGATATAGAATACTGCTCTTCAGCTATTGCTTACACCAGATATACACCAGGTATAGCACAGACCAGATATAGAATACTGCTCATCAGCTATTGCTTACACCAGATATACACCAGGTATAGCACAGACCAGATATAGAATACTGCTCATCAGCTATTGCTTACACCAGATATACACCAGGTATAGCACAGTCCAGATATAGAATACTGCTCTTCAGCTATTGCTTACACCAGATATACACCAGGTATAGCACAGACCAGATATAGAATACTGCTCTTCAGCTATTGCTTACACCAGATATACACCAGGTATAGAACAGTCCAGATATAGAATACTGCTCTTCAGCTATTGTTTACACCAGATATACACCAGGTATAGCACAGTCCAGATATAGAATACTGCTCTTCAGCTATTGCTTGACACCAGATATACGCCAGGTATAGCACAGACCAGATATAGAATACTTCACATCAGCTATTGCTTACACCAGATATACACCAGGTATAGCACAGTCCAGATATAGAATACTGCTCATCAGCTATTGCTTACACCAGATATACGCCAGGCTATAGCACAGACCAGATATAGAATACTTCACATCAGCTATTGCTATACACCAGATATACACCAGGTATAGCACAGTCCAGATATAGAATACTGCTCTTCAGCTATTGCTTACACCAGATATACACCAGGTATAGCACAGACCAGATATAGAATACTGCTCATCAGCTATTGCTTACACCAGATATACACCAGGTATAGCACAGACCAGATATAGAATACTGCTCATCAGCTATTGCTTACACCAGATATACACCAGGTATAGCACAGTCCAGATATAGAATACTGCTCTTCAGCTATTGCTTACACCAGATATACACCAGGTATAGCACAGACCAGATATAGAATACTGCTCTTCAGCTATTGCTTACACCAGATATACACCAGGTATAGAACAGTCCAGATATAGAATACTGCTCTTCAGCTATTGCTTACACCAGATATACACCAGGTATAGAACAGTCCAGATATAGAATACTGCTCTCTTCAGCTATTGCTTACACCAGATATACACCAGGTATAGCACAGACCAGATATAGAATGTTCCAGAATTAACTTATACATAAATAGAACTGACCCAATACACATGTAGCATACAGCCGATATACTGTGTACCAGAGTGCATACCAAATATACTGTTTAAGAAAGCAGATTTAGTTTAGATTAAATATATAATACATCTGAAATGGTAAATGCTTGATAAGGCTTACATCAGATACAGCATGCACCAGATATTGTATACAATCATGCCACATACAGTATAGAACTGGAATAGCGATATTGCATATAGAAAATTCAAGATACAGTGTATACCAGATATAAACTATATATATACTATGTATATCATAAACCAGCTTGATGTGGCTTACATCAGATATAGAGTATGTCTGCTTACAGTAGGTACCAGATACAATGTCAGGAGTGCACCACCAATGAGGCCAGATGAGGCGATTGCCTCAGGCAGCACCAGGTAGGGGCAAGAGGGAAGCAGCGTGAGGGCCATGGGCAATGAGTGCTTTCATTGTGATAAAGAGGTTAGGTTAAGAAATTGGCATGGGTGGGGTGCCGTTTCAGTTTTTGCCTCAGGCAGCAGAAAGGTTAGGTGCACCCCTGTACAGTATCCAATCATACAACATACAGTAAAGAACTGGAATAGCAAACTTCCAGATATTGCTTATAGAATACTCCAGATATAGGGGCACATTTATTAAAATGCAGGTCTTAAAAAAAAGGACCATAGCTGGCGATAGACCTGCCGAAGTTATGAAAAGGTGCCGCTCTCTCCATAACTTTGGAGCATCCAGCACCTATTTGAAATGTAAGACAGTTCCCCTGGTGTCTGACATTTAGACCATTTTCTATGCCTAAAACAGGAGTAGAAAATGATGAATGAGACGGACTTGCCTGCCTGTTCCCTTCCCCGGACCGTGCCACACCCACAATTTTAGACCTGGAGTGAACAGGGTAAAGTTGCAGATAGTGGTGTAACTAAACGTTGCACCACCATCTGCGCCGGAAATATGCCTAATTTCGGAGTATTTCAGAATAGTAAATGACCCCCATAGTGTATGCCAGATATAGACTATACGAAGTATAACATACGCCAGATATAAAATAAGTCAAATATAGTGGAAATAAAGTTCTTCATACCAGGTTTAGAATACACCAGATATAGCATACACCAGTCCGCATGCTAGAAACAGATTACGCAAAAATCTACATATATCTGATAACATATAGAGTCAATCTGAAATGGTATAAGCTTGATATGGCTTACATCAAATATGCCAAGTATAGCATACCGCAGATAATCCACATAAAATCTACACCAAGTATAGCATACTTCAGATATTTCATATGCCAGATATGCTGTATCATACACTAGCCTATGCCAGATACAGAATATATCAGAAATTAAATACTCCAAATATAGCAGATATAGAAAATATGGTAGATATAGAATATACCTGATATAGGAAACTCCAGGTATAAAATACTACAGATATACAGTAGCTTATACCAGATATGCCTTACACCAGATATATAACACCCAAGATGCAGAATACTCTAGATCAGGGATGCTCAACCTGCGGCCCTCCAGCTGTTGCAAAACTACAACTCCCAGCATGCCTGGACAGTCTACAGCTATCAGCCTACAGCAGGGCATGGTGAGAGTTGTTGTTTTACAACAGCTGGAGGGCCGCAGGTTGAGCATCCCTGCTCTAGATATTGCGAACGCCAGATATAGAATAGATCAGGTATAGTATACAGCTTAAAGCTCATACACCAGGTATAGCACATTGCCGATATAGAACATTATAGAAACACTGTAGGTTAGGTCACAAAGAGGCCTGATATGGCATAATGTCACTATATTGGGTGATATTATCATCTCCACTGATGCAGCCAACAAATGATGACTTGGTGCTCAGAACACGCTATTACTGCCATATCCCATCTATCTCCACTGCATTACCTCAATCATCCACTAGGTGGCAATGTTGATTAACAATCCAATGTCTCCACGTCAAACTACAGATCTTAATTTCAGAATTAGAAATATCCGCTAAAGTCTGAGGTTTCAAAAAACATGTTTGTTCTAAACTTTTTGAAAATCATAATATATATATGTCTTTATTCGCATTCTATCTATGTGGAGGTGTAAAATTGCTAAAGCCGACAATAACGTAGGTTTACCAGCCAAATAAAGGGAGGGAAAGAAAACAATTTAAGCATACGTTGAATAGAGGTTATAGAAGAAATTTTTATATAGTAGATTACTGTGCGTTAACCTCACGTTAAGGGAAATTTTAAGACAGGTTTATTGCTGTCTACTAGAGATGAGCGAGTAGTGTTCGATCGAGCCGGTATTCGATCGAATACTACGCTATTCGGCATACTCGATTTCAATCGAGTATAACGGCGATGGCGCACTTAGAATTCGTTTCCCCTCCCACCTTCCCTGGCGCTCTTTTTCCACCAATCAACATGCAGGGGGGGTATGACAGGCCCGCGGAGCACGCTGGCAGCGCGAAAACGGCGTCTACATGGATTGGCTGCAAAACCATGTGACCTCGAATATTAAAAACTCAGCTCTTCCTGCTCGTTCGCATATGCTGCATGAACTTAGTCAGGGACAGAGGCTGGAGAAGGGACAGATAGGTTTTAGCTGTTGGACAGGCAGGAGCGTGATTAAAAGCCCTTATCAGGGCTACTATAGTGCAGTACAGTGATAGATTTACTACAATATACACTCTGCAGAGAACGGCTGCTGTATTCAGGGATAGCTGCTGGAGTAGGGACAGAGAGAGGCATTAGTGGTGTATTAGGTGCTCTGCTACATACAAAACTATATTTGGCACTACTGTTCTGCGTTCTTTTTGGCTGCAAAACCCTGTTATATACCTAGTGTGTATATGCACCATCTGATCTGGCAGTATACGGCTGTGAATTTTATTTTTTTTTTAAATACAGTTTATTTGGCTCTAGTGTTCTGGGTTCTGTGTGCCTGCAATACCCTTTTTGTATACCAGGTGTAAATACCCACCGTCTGACCTGTTAGTACACGGCTGTGTACCTAGAAATATAAAAAAAATAGGCCTTTTAATTGGCACCTGTACTGTGCGTTCTCTTGCAAAATAATTTTATATACGTGGTGTTAATACCCACCGTCTGATCTGTTAGTACACGGCTGTGTACCTAGAAATATAAAAAAAATAGGCCTTTTAATTGGCACCTGTACTGTGCGTTCTCTTGCAAAATAATTTTATATACGTGGTGTTAATACCCACCGTCTGATCTGTTAGTACACGGCTGTGTACCTAGAAATATAAAAAAAATAGGCCTTTTAATTGGCACCTGTACTGTGCGTTCTCTTGCAAAATAATTTTATATACGTGGTGTTAATACCCACCGTCTGAACTGTTAGTACACGGCTGTGTACCTAGAAATATAAAAAAATAGGCCTTTTCATTGGCACCTGTACTGTGCGTTCTCTTGCAAAATAATTTTATATACGTAGTGTTCATACACACCGTCTGATCTGTTAGTACATGGCTGTGTACCTAGAAATATTAAAAAAAAAAGCCTTTTCATTGGCACCTGTACTTTGCGTTCTCTTGCAAAATAATTGTATATACGTGGTGTTAATACACACCGTCTGATCTGTTAGTACACGGCTGTGTACCTAGAAATAAAAAAAAAAAGGCCTTTTAATTGGCACCTGTACTGTGCGTTCTCTTGCAAAATAATTTTATATACGTGGTGTTAATACCCACCGTCTGATCTGTTAGTACACGGCTGTGTACCTAGAAATATAAAAAAAATAGGCCTTTTAATTGGCACCTGTACTGTGCGTTCTCTTGCAAAATAATTTTATATACGTGGTGTTAATACCCACCGTCTGATCTGTTAGTACACGGCTGTGTACCTAGAAATATAAAAAAAATAGGCCTTTTCATTGGCACCTGTACTGTGCGTTCTCTTGCAAAATAATTTTATATACGTGGTGTTAATACCCACCGTCTGATCTGTTAGTACACGGCTGTGTACCTAGAAATATAAAAAAAATAGGCCTTTTCATTGGCACCTGTACTGTGCGTTCTCTTGCAAAATAATTTTATATACGTAGTGTTCATACACACCGTCTGATCTGTTAGTACACGGCTGTGTACCTAGAAATATTAAAAAAAAAAAAGCCTTTTCATTGGCACCTGTACTTTGCGTTCTCTTGCAAAATAATTGTATATACATGGTGTTAATACACACCGTCTGATCTGTTAGTACACGGCTGTGTACCTAGAAATATAAAAAAAATAGGCCTTTTCATTGGCACCTGTACTGTGCGTTCTCTTGCAAAATAATTGTATATACGTGGTGTTAATACACACCGTCTGAACTGTTAGTACACGGCTGTGAAGGCAAAATATTGTAACCAAAAAAAAATAAAATGCGGAGGGGGGCTAGCGGAATCGGACGTGGACGAGGACGGGGGCGCGGAAATGCTTTTGGTGGCCTTGTTGGAAGCCAGTGGGGATACAATGCGTGCTGGTGAGGGTCAGCCAGGATCCCACTCATCCTGAATCCCTGCCTTTATGGGACAGTTAAGCAGGGGGCGGGTTACACCGCTGTTGAGGCCTGAGCAGGTTGAACAGGTGGTGCAATGGATAGCCGATAGCGCTTCCACACAGTTGTCCACCAGCCAGTCATCCACACAGTCTCACTCTGACCCTCCTTCCTCCACACCTGGCCAACAGAGTCATCCCACCATTGACCCCTCCCAGGAGCTCTTTTCGGGTCCTTTTTCAGATGTGCCGGAAGAATCCCAGGAGCTAGCAGAGGAATTTGTTTGTAGTGATGCCCAAACACTTGAGTATTCGCCATCTCCTGCTGATGTGGACCCTGAACCAGCATCTGTTATCATGAGCGATGATGATGATGAGACGCAGTTGCCATCAAGGGAGGCTGTTGGAATGTCCAGTGGGCAGGAGGAGGAGCAGAGTGAGGAAGTGGAAGAGGAGGTGGTGGATGACGAAATGACCGACCCCACTTGGCCAGGGGTGATGTCCAGCGGGGAAAGCAGTGGAGAGGTGGTGGTCTGCGCAGCACCGAAAAAGGCAGCAAGAGGCAGAGGGATGTCCAGAGGCAGAGGGATGTCCAGAGGCAGAGGGATGTCCACAGGCAGAGGGATGTCCACAGGCAGAGGACAGTCCAGACAGAGAAGTGAGGCCACAGCCAGCAGGGCCGAAGCTGTTCCCGGCAGCGGGCAGTCGCGCGAAGCTCCCCCATCGAGGCCTCGTACTTCTGTGGTGTGGAGATTTTTTAATGTTTGTGCGGATGACAAACTGAGCGCGGTTTGCACACTCTGCCACTCAAAACTGAGTAGGGGCTCTGAGAAGAGCAATCTGACCACCTCAGGCATGCGGCGTCACTTGGAAGTCAAGCACTGGGCTGAGTGGGAGAGAGCAAACGCAATACAACCTGCGCAAGGTCTTCCTGCCACTGCCTCTTCCCCTTTGTTGTGTGCTGCCACTGCGGTCCAGACCTCCAGCCAGGACACCTCCACATCTGCCTCTGCCTCGGCTACTTTGGGGCCTTCTCCTTCAGCCTCCCCTTCCCCCGCATCTTCGCCTGCACCTTCACACTCCTCGTCCCATCAACTGTCCATCTCGAAGGCGTTCGACCGCAGGCGGAAGTACGCCTCGAGTCACCCCCAAGCCCAAGCCTTAAACTGCCACATCTCCAAACTGCTGGCCCTGGAGATGTTGCCGTGTAGGCTTGTGGAGACGCAGGCCTTCCGCGACCTGATGGCGGCTGCCGCACCTCGCTATTCCGTCCCCAGCCGCCACTACTTTTCCCGGAGTGCCGTCCCCGCCCTGCACCAGCACGTGTCGCGTAACATCAGGCGGGCCCTGAGGTACGCAGTCAGCGCAAAGGTCCACTTGACCACCGACTCGTGGACAAGCGCTTGTGGCCAGGGACGCTACATCTCTTTGACGGCACACTGGGTGAATGTAGTGGAAGCGGGGACGGGGTCGCAAACAGAGACGGCCTACCTACCACCCCCGCCCAAGATTGCCAGCATGGGTTCTGATAAACCCCCCTCCTCCTCCTCCTCCTCTGCCTTAACATCGCCCTCAGCCGCTAGCTGGAAGCGTTGCAGCACTGGCGCGGGGAGACGTCAGCAGGCGGTGCTTAAGCTCATCAGCTTGGGCGACAGGAAGCACAGCGCCCCAGAGGTGAGGGACGCCATATTGCAGCAGACGGAGATGTGGCTGTCGCCGCTGCAGCTAGGACCAGGCATGGTCGTGTGCGATAACGGCCGTAACCTGGTGGCGGCTCTGGAGCTTGCCGAACTCAATCACGTACCATGTCTGGCCCACGTTTTTAATCTGGTAGTCCAAAAATTTCTAAAGACTTACCCCAACCTGGCAGAGCTACTGGTGAAAGTGCGGCGCTTGTGCGCTCACTTTCGGAAGTCAACTGTAGCTGCTGCTAGCTTAAAAAAACTCCAGCAATGCCTCCATTTGCCTGAACATCGGCTGTTGTGCGACCTGCCGACTCGCTGGAATTCCACCTATTCCATGTTGGCCAGGGTGTGTGAGCAGCAGAGAGCATTGATGGAGTACCAGATTATGAATCCACGCGTGCCTCCAACTCAGCTCCCTCAGTTTGCCAACCACGAGTGGCCATGGATGGCAGACGTATGCGATGTACTGCGTATCTTTGAGGAGTCCACCAAGAAGGTCAGCAGCGAGGACGCTATAGTGAGCGTAACCATCCCGCTCCTATGCGTCCTTAAAGAATCGCTCATCGCAATAAGGGAGAACGCATTGCACGCAGAGGAGACGGGGGTAGGAGGAGACGCAACGGAGCTACACAGTCAGACCACACTTTTGTCTGCTTCACGGTGGCAGTTGCAGGAGGAGGAGGATGAGGAGGAGGAGGACGACGTGGAGGTGGCTGTGGAAGAGGAGGAGGATGCTGGCGGCGAGGGTAGCAGTCAGGCTGTGTGCGTCCCATTGGTTCAGCGCGGATGGGGCGGAGAGGAGGCGGAAGAGGAAGAGGAGGAAATGGCAAGTGATCCTTCTGGTGGGGGCAGTGACGTCATGCCTATTCAGAGTCTGGCACACATGGCTGACTTCATGCTGGGCTGCTTTTCCCGGGACACACGTGTTGTCCGGATAGTGGAGAACAAACTGTACTGGGTCTTCGCACTCCTGGACCCCCGGTATAAAGATAACGTCTCCTCTTTTATTCCGGTAGAGGAGAGGACGAATCGATTGCTGGAATACCAGAGGGAACTCGTGCAGAACATGATGGAGATTTTCCCACCCACCATCGCTGGCGGCAGAGAGGAGAGGGTCTCCCAGAGTCCCACAACATCGATCAGGCCCACAGCCACCAGGGGAACACTCTCCAAGGTGTGGGACACGTTCATGGCACCCCCTCGTGCAACTTCCATCACTGCGGGGCCCGCTATCAGCAGGAGGGACAAGTATCGGCGGATGTTGCGGGAGTACCTGGCAGACCGTACCCCTGTCCTCCCCGATCCCTCGGCGTCCTACACTTACTGGGTCTCCAAGTTGGACACGTGGCTGGAACTGTCCCTGTACGCCTTGGAGGTGCTTGCCTGCCCTGCCGCCAGCGTGCTATCAGAAAGGGTGTTCAGCGCAGCCGGGGGCATTATAACCGATAAGCGCAGCCGCCTGTCAACTGACAGTGCCGACAGGCTGACGCTAATCAAAATGAACAGCAAGTGGATTGACCCGGACTTTGCTTCTCCAACAGTGGAAAGCAGCCAAAAGTGAAGTGCCATCTGTATGAAGTGCCATTTCCTCCTCCACCTCCTCCTCCTCCTCCTTTACCGCCTTAGAATTGCTCCGTAAAAAAAAAAAAGAAAATATTTATGGCTCACCTCTTGGGCCTACAAACAATTTTTAAGAGGTCTCACCTCTTGGGCCTCCACATAATTTTTAAGAGGTCTCACCTCTTTGGCCTCCACATAATTTTTAAGAGGTCTCACCTCTTGGGCCTCCACATAATTTTTAAGAGGTCTCACCTCTTGGGCCTACAAACAATTTTTAAGAGGTCTCACCTCTTGGGCCTCCACACAATTTTTAAGAGGTTTCACCTCTTGGGCCTCCAAATTTTAAGGGTCTCACCTTGGGCCTACAAACAATTTTATTTTTAAGAGGTCTCACCTCTTGGGCCTACAAACAATTTTTCTCATGCCTCACCTCTTGGGCCTACAAACAATTTTTAAGAGGTCTCACCTCTTGGGCCTCCACATAATTTTTAAGAGGTTTCACCTCTTGGGCCTCCACATAATTTTTAAGAGGTCTCACCTCTTGGCCTCCACATAATTTTTAAGAGGTCTCACCTCTTGGGCCTACAAACAATTTTTCTCATGCCTCACCTCTTGGGCCTACAAACAATTTTTAAGAGGTCTCACCTCTTGGGCCTCCACATAATTTTTAAGAGGTTTCACCTCTTGGGCCTCCACATAATTTTTAAGAGGTCTCACCTCTTGGGCCTACAAACAATTTTTAAGAGGTCTCACCTCTTGGGCCTACAAACAATTTTTAAGAGGTCTCACCTCTTTGGCCTCCACATAATTTTTAAGAGGTCTCACCTCTTGGGCCTACAAACAATTTTTCTCATGCCTCACCTCTTCGGCCTACAAACAATTTTAAGAGGTCTCACCTCTTGGGCCTACAAACAATTTTTATTATGGCTCACCTCTTGGGCCTTAATACAATTGTTAAGAGGTCTCACCTCTTGGGCCTACAAACAATTTTTAAGAGGTCTCACCTCTTGGGCCTACAAACAATTTTTATTATGGCTCACCTCTTGGGCCTTAATACAATTTTTAAGAGGTCTCACCTCTTTGGCCTCCACTTAATTTTTTCGAGGGCTCACCTCTTGGGCCTCCACATAATTTTTTCGAGGGCTCACCTCTTGGGCCTCCATATAATTTTTTCGGGGCTCACCTCAAGCTAACTTTGCGCACTCATTAAAATATTTTCACAACAAGGACCTAAGAGCCCTCGATGGGAGAGCTTTGTGTGGGGGCCTGTTATAGGGAAGAGATGCGGCCCTGCGGGCTCTAGCCTGCCTTCTCCATGAGCCTCTGGCCAGCCCACGGCCTCTTCCTGCCTTTTGCGGTCCTACGCATCCCTCAACATCCCCACTGCTTTACCTGCTAGACATGACACTGGGCCAGGTCGGGTCACTGACTTCGTCATACTCAACCACCTCCTCTTACACTGCCTCACTTTGCTCCAACAGCCTCCCTTGCTGGCAACTGTGTCTCATCATCGTCCCTAATCATTTTACACTTTAGTGCCCGTTCCACACCACCATCAGCTAGAGATGGAGCTTGCTCCAGTGTTTGGGCATCAGAACAAACAAAATCCTCAGATAGCTCCTGCGATTCTTGCATGGGTGGGAACACTGGGTTGATAACATTGGGCAGGGTGGGAGGAAGGAGGGTCAGAGTGAGGTCCCTGCAGTTTCTGCAGGCTATCGACGAGACTGGACTTTGTGGACTTGACTGGGTGGTGGACAGATTTAACAAATCTAGAAGGAGAAGGAGGGGTTTGCCGAGCTGTCTGTAAGGGTTGCGGAAATCCAGACAGAACCAAGGCCCCAAACTTGGGTGGGGGTAGCAGGTTTGCCCGTCCCCGCCTCCACAACATTCACCCAGTGTGCTGTCAGGGAGATGTAGCATCCCCGGCCTCAAACCAAAGTGTTGGTGGTCAAATGGCCTTTTGCAGTAACCGTGTTACTCGGGCGTGGATGATGTTTTGGGACATGTGCCTGGGCAAGGCAGGGATGGCACAGAGGGAAAAATAGTGATGGCTTGATTGCTTTCCCCCTTGCCTATGCCATCTGTGGTTGTCATAGGCAACGTGATTTTAAGGGGTGCAGAATTTTATCTTCTTTTTTGTCTAGTTTGGCTTGGGGTCCATGGCAATGTAGAGGAAAGAAGATTTCCTTGTATGGTCTCACTTTACAGAGAGGTTAGATTGTCTTTGGAGTGTATTGTTGAGAGGCTGTGATAGTGGCGTAATAGTGCGACTTGGGCGCGTTATATGCACCCAGACATGCTTCCCCTGCTGTCCCAGTTGCATTCCAGCAGTGTTGGCATCCTTTTCTGAGGTTTCAGGGTGGATTTGGTGACCTCCAAGTGGTCGAATTGAGATTTCCAAGTGGCGAGCATTTTTTTCCCATAGACTTTAATGGGATTCGATATTCGGTCGAATAGTCGAATTTCGCGGTCTATTCGAATCGAATTTTGAACTTTCGAATATTTCACTACTCGCTCATCTCTACTGTCTACAGACAAAATACAGAAAATGCCTCAAGTAATTTATCCATGAACTATTAATTTAGTGGTGTCACTGAAGTACAATGTAAACAATGGCTTATGTTTTATCTGCTCAGTACCCCAGACACTGAATATTTTTGCCCCATTTACCTATTTTTTTTTCAAGTCATAATTTTCCTTGCCATTTTCTCAGCTTCACTGCATCCTGACAGGATATTTACAAGCAGAACTTCTTGTTTGCATCAGCTACCTGTTAGGATTTCTAACCAAACCCATCATGCTTTGCTCTGTAATGTTTCACAGTGCTCCTTCTGCAATAATCACTTCCCCAATACCTCCTCTAGCTCTAGTGGTGCAAGCCCTGCAAAATATTACAGAGCAAAGCATGCTGGGTTCTGTTAGAAATCCTAACAGGAAGCTGATACAAACAGGAAGTTCTGCTTGTAAATATCCTGCCAGGATGCAGTGAGGCTGAGAAAGTGGGAGGGAAAGTTCTAAAAAAAGAGGTATATAGGGCAAAAATACAATATTTGGAGTACTCTGGGCAGATCAAAAAGGATTTCATTATGAAACCACAGAACCCCATTAACCTTGAGAAGACAAGTAACCCCTGGGCCTCCAGGTACATATCACAATGGTGGTGGGACAAGGCACATTGGTACTGTGCCACTAGGGACTGGATTCTATAAAAACTAGATATCTGGGGACTCACTCATAGTGAAGTAGGAAACATTGTATAACCTGAGGATAGATGAGTAACCACTGGAACACCAGGAACCTGATACAGTATTGGTGGGACAAGTAGTAGGGATTGGACACTATGAAACCACTGGATATTTGGGGATTGATTGGATCAACATCTAATCACCATGTTACAAGTAGGAAGTATACAATTTACTATTGCATACTCACTGGGTCACATGTGGCTTACTATAAAATGTACTAGGGACTTGTGGTGAGGTGGACAAATCTATTTACCAGGAACTAGGTATGGAAATATCACTGGGACACCAGGAACTATGTTAATTTTCATTGGTGCTTCTGGAAAGGTTTTGTGGGGTGCTCTGGTGTTCATTTATTGGATGCCACTGGAAGAGGATCACTTCAGATAGGAAATCTACCCTCCTCATATACCACTGGGACATCAGACACTGTGAATTTTGATGAATGCTGAAGTAGGGTTGTTGAGTGCTCAGGTTCTTTTTTTTTAGGTGCCACTGAAAGTTGTCAAGAAGATCACTTTGGATAGTAAAAATCTACCTTTCTGATATACCACTGGTACACCAGGGACAATATTAATTTTAACGATTGCTTCTAGGGAGGTCTTGTGAAGTGATCTTTATTTTTTTTTTAGGTGCTACTGGGAGTAATGTTAGAAGGATCATGGTAGGTAGTAAATTTTGCCTTCAGATTTCAGTCTTTTGGGCACAACCTAGAGTCCATCACTAGAGTCCAAAGAAATAGGAGTAAGTGCAATCTCAAAGACGGATCCAACATTGTGAGGAGAGATATGGCTGTGTACAGTTGTGTTAGTTTCCCTTTAAATACGTGCCCTTTGTGTAAAATAGGCCACACAATATTTATGGTTAAAGGGGGCACACGTTTATGGAAAATGCAATTAACAAGGAGATTTAAAAGTATTTTCAGGATTTTTCTCAGCCCTCTGAAGTAAAACTTTTACGACTAAAGCTTCATTCGGCGGCGCAATGTGACTTCTAGGTCAAAAAGCCTCTCCGGAGATGGAACGGAATAACGAGCTAAATGAATCGTCCTAATCCCACGTTCCCGAGCGCGGCTTCCAGTCATTGTTTTTACAACTTTATAGCATTATGAACTTTATCTGGTTTGTTAAATTATCCGGCGGTAATAATGGGTAACATTAATAAATATCCGCTGCACGAGGAAAACATTCATTTCATTATTTTTCCATTAAAATGTACACGGCCGTAATTCTCGAGGATTCTGTTTTCTTTTTTTACACTTGAGAAGATTCCTCCTGCTTTTATTTACCACTTACAGATCTTAATAGTTTATTTATTCATTTTATGGAGGTTTTTTCTGTCTGGATATTTATTAAACTCATACAATTTAGCAGTCTAACACTGGCGAGAGATCCTGCTGTGTGTGAACATGATCTATACATTACTGATAGCACAAATTTGAGTGACTGTTCAAAAATGTATCATGAAGAACGAATGAGAGGATGTTGTCGTGTACAATGGAGTTGGGCACAGGTATGGAAGTATGGAAATAAAATTCAGAAATAATCTGAGTATTATTACTTTTATTTATTTATTTTATGCACTTATATAGTGCTACTATATTCCAAAGCGCTTTACAGACATTAGCATTAGAGATGAGCGAGCACTAAAATGCTCGGGTGCTCGTTATTCGAGACAAACTTTTCCCGATGCTCGGGTGCTCGTTTCGAGTAACGAACCCCATTGAAGTCAATGGGAGACTCGAGCATTTTTGCAGGGGACCAAGGCTCTGCCTAGGGAAGGCTGGGTGAAAACCTGGAAACATCAGAAAATGATGGAAACACCACGGAAATGGACAGAAAACAGCAAGGGCAGCATGCATGGATGCCTCTGAGGCTGCCTAATCCCACCATTACCCCAAATTCTCAGGCAACAGCCAAGTGGTTACCCTCATGGCAATTGTGCTCACCCAGACCAAGAAAGGCGAGACACATGCCCATCACATGTTAGGGAAGCACCCAACTAGGTGCAAAGAAACATTGTTTAGAGAGAGGGCCTGTAGGTGGACCTCCGGAAAAATTGTTTGGAGAGAGGGCCTGTAGGTGGACCTCCGGAAAAATTGTTTAGAGAGAGGGCCTATAGGTGGACCTCTGGAAAAATTGTTTAGAGAGAGGGCCTGTAGGTTGACCTCCGGAAAAATTGTGGTAAAAGAGTGCCAGTTGGGCCTCTAAAAAATAGCGTTTTTTGGGTCAGCGTTAGACAAAGACGACAAGGAGGAGGAGGAGTAGGAGGAGTAGAGAAGAGGAATCGGATACATAAGTAATGTTAATCTTTAGCTGCTTTCCCCCGGAGGAGATTTGAATTCTGGTGAAATCCAGGCTTTGTTCATTTTAATAAGCGTCAGCCTGTCAGCGCTGTCAGTTGACAGGCGTGTACGCTTATCGGTGATGACACCACCAGCTGCACTGAATACCCGCTCTGACAACACGCTAGCGGCAGGGCAGGCCAGCACCTCCAAGGCGTACAGCGCCAGTTCAGGCCACTTGTCCAGCTTTGAAACTCAGTAGTTGTATGGAGCAGAGTGATCGCTACGAACGTTGGTATGGTCAGCTAGGTACTCCCTCACCATCTTTCTGTAAAGCTCACCCCTACTCTGCCGAGACTGGGGACAGGTGACATTGTCTTGCTGGGGTGACATAAAACTGGCAAAGGCCTTGGATAGTGTTACCCTGCCAGTGCTGGACAAGCTGCCTGCTCGCCTCCTCTCCCCCACTACTTGGCCCACAGAACCACGCCCTCTGCCGCTAGTGGCGTCAGATGGGAAGGATTGTTTCAGCTTGTGCACCAGTGCCTGTTGATATTGATTCACTCTCATACTCCTTTCCTCTACAGGGATGAGAGTGGAAAGGTTCTGCTTGTACCGTGGGTCCAGGAGAGTGAACACCCAGTAATCGGTGTTTGAAAAAATGCTTCTAACGCGAGGGTCACGGGATAGGCAGCCTAACATGAAGTCTGCCATGTGCGCCAGAGTCCCAACACGCAAGAATTCCCTCTCCTCACTGGCCTGACTCTCCATTTTCTCCTCCTCCTCCTCCTCCTCCTCCTCCAAGTCCTCCTCTTCAGCCCATACACGCTCAAGAGTTAAGAAGGACTGAGCATTGGTACCCTCTTCTGTCTCGCCGACATTCTCCTCCTCTTCCTCCTCATCCTCATCCCCCTCCTCCGATACGCGCTGAGAAACAGACCGGAGGGTGCTCTGGCTATCAAGCGACTTATTTTCCTCCACCGTCTCTTGTGACAAGCGCAAAGCATCCGACTTCATGCTGAGCAGTGAGTTTTTCAACAGACAAAGCAGCGGGATGGTGAGGCTGATAATGGCGGCATCGCCGCTGACCATCTGTGTTGACTCCTCAAAGTTGGTCAACACCTGGCAGATATCAGACATCCATGTCCACTCCTCATTGTAGACTTGAGGAATCTGAGTGACCTGACTACCAGTTCTGGTGGAAGTTGACATCTGGCAGTCTACAATCGCTCTGCGCTGCTGGTAAACTCTGGATAACATGTTTAAAGGGAACCTGTCATCTCCGAGACACCCCCTGAACTAGAGTAAGTGTTGTATAGTGTAAGTGATGCTGAATCCGAATATGTAATTTTTATCTTCATACTCACTTCCATTCCGACGCTGTGCTGCCACAAACTTGCAGTAAAATGCACTCACTGGACTTTTCTTTGAGTCCTCTCCATTATGTGAGTGAGAACTGGAGTCCAGTGAGTGCATTTTACTGCAGGTTTGTGGGAGCACAGCATCAGAATGGAAGTGAGTACGAAGATAAAACGTACATATTCGGATTCAGCATCACTTACACTATACAACGCTTACTCTAGTTCAAGGGGTGTTTCGGAGATGACAGGTTCCCTTTAATGTCGAATTCCATCTCGTGGGCAAGTCGCACAACAGTCGGTGAGCGGGCAGTTGTAGGTGGCGCTGCTCTGCCCTGAGAGTGGCAGCATCTGTAGTTGACTTGCGGAAATGCGCACAGATGCGGCGCACCTTGGTGAGCAAATCTGACAAATTGGGGTATGTCTTGAGGAACCGCTGAACTATGAGATTGAACACGTGGGCCAGGCATGGCACATGTGTCAGTCTGCCGAGTTGTAGAGCCGCCATCAGGTTACGCCCATTGTCACACACAACCATGCCTTTGAGGTTCAGTGGTGCCAGCCAAAGATCGGTCTGCACTGTGATGCCCTGTAACAGCTCTTGGGCGGTGTGCATTTTGTCACCTAAGCTCAGCAGTTTGATCACCGCCTGCTGGCGCTTACCCACAGCGCTGCTGCTGCGCCTAGAGCTTCCGACTGAAGGCACCGTGCCCACGGATGGTAATTCGGAGGAGGAGGAGGAGGGGTTGGAGGAAGAGGCATAGTACATCTGAGAAACCGTGACCGAGGTATGCCCCGCAATCCTCGGTGTGGGCAGTACATGAGCTGCCCCAGGGTCAGACTCGGTCCCAGCCTCCACCAAGTTAACCCAATGTGCCGTCAGTGAGATATAGTGTCCCTGCCCATCAGCACTTGTCCACGTGTCCATGATTAGGTGGACCTTCTCAGAAACAGCATTGGTCAGGGCACGGATGATGTTCTGTGACATGTGCTGGTGTAGGGATGGGACGGCACATCGGGAAAAATAGTGGCGGCTGGGGACCGAATACCAAGGGGCAGCCACCGCCATGAGATTGCGAAAGGCCTCGGTCTCTACCAGCCTATAGGGCAGCATCTCCAGGCTCAGCAATTTGGAGATGTGGACGTTGAGGGCTTGGGCATGTGGGTGGGTGGAACTGTATTTCCTCTTGCGCTCCAGCGTCTGCTGTAAAGACAGCTGAACGCTGCGCTGGGACACATTGGTGGACGTTGTGGAGGATCGTGGAGGCAAAGATGTGGTTTTCCGGCGGGAGGCGCTCATGCCGGGGTCCTGGGCAGGGGGTTGACTAGCAGAGGCAGCAAGTGACACAGGGGAAGGAGCAGTGGTGTGACCCGCAGGAGGTGAACGGCCTTGGTTCCATTGAGTGGGGTGTTTAGCACTCATATGCCTGCGCATGCTGGTGGTGGTTAAGCTAGTAGTGGTGGCACCCCTGCTGATCCTGGTGTGACACAAGTTGCACACCACAGTCCATCGGTCATCCTCACTTTCTTTAAAGAACCTCCAGACTTGCGAACATCTAGGCCTCGCCACGGGAGCTTCACTACGTGAAAAAGTTGCTGCTGATGCACCAGCTCTGGCCCTACTTCTCCTCTGGCCACACCACTTCCTCTTTCAACCTGTTCTGGTGCAGCACTCACCTCCGCCTCAGAAGCACTGTCTTCACTCGGCTTATCAACCCAGCTTGGGTCAGTCACCTCGTCATCCTCAGATTCCTCAGTCTGCTCCCCCCTCGGACTTCCTGCCCTGACAACAACTTCACCACTGTCTGACAACCATGTCTCCTCATCGTCCGACACCTCTTTACACACTTCTTCCACTAAGTATTGCCTAAGCATTGTCCGCAATTTACGACATCACCTGTTCGCACTGTTGTGGTTTCAACAGTCCTCTACCACGTGTCCCTGTAAGTTGAGACATGAAGCTATGGAGTGTAGCTCTGTGGCGTTCCCCTGCTCCCTCATCAGCAGCTACTGTCTCACCCTGCCCAGGACCACGGCCTCTGCCCCCTGCAGTAATTGAATGTCCACGCCAACGCCCTCGTCCTCGACCCTTAGCCCTGGGGTTCAACATTTTCTGTATATAAGTGTATTATATGTGCAAAAAAAAAATGGGCCTGCTGTACTGAAACCCACAAACTTGTTCAATCTGAACAAGAAAATATATAGGTGGATAAGTTAGAGCAAAATTACGTATGTTATTACGTACCGTGCAGTATGGAGCAATTACACGGAAACTATTAGATTAGGCAGACTTGGTCTGCTTAAGTGTAACCCAGACAAATGTTGCACAGAGATTTTTGTAATGTAGCTGTATCAGTGAGAGCAAAAGACCTTTTTTAATTACGTGACATACAGAATGTGTCACCTGGACAGAAAATACGGATTGTGCTTTGTATATAGGTGGATAAGTTAGAGCTAAATTACGTATGTTATTACGTACCGTGCAGTATGGAGCAATTACACGGAAACTATTAGATTAGGCAGACTTGGTCTGCTTAATTGCAACCCAGACAAATGTCGCAGAGATTTTTGTAATGTGGCTGTATCATTGAGAGCAAAATACCTTTTTTAATTACGTGACGTACAGAATGTGTCACCTGGACAGAAAATACGGATTGTGCTTTGTATATAGGTGGATAAGTTAGAGCTAAATTACGTATGTTATTACGTACCGTGCAGTATGGAGCAATTACACTGAAACTATTAGATTAGGCAGACTTGGTCTGCTTAATTGCAACCCAGATAAATGTCGCACAGAGATTTTTGTAATGTAGCTGTATCAGTGAGAGCAAAAGACCTTTTTCAATTACGTGGCGTACAGAATGTGTCACCTGGACAGAAAATATGGATTGTGCTTAATGTGTCACCTGGACAGAAAATACGGATTGTGCTTTGTGGTGACTGGACAGCTGAACTGTGACACACAGAATGGTTCCACACAGCTGTATGAAATGGATTTGTATCACTGAGATAAAACAACAAAAAAACTATTTTTTTATTTTAATTTTTTTAAATTATATATATATATATATATATATATATATATATATATGTATATATATATATTTTAACGTGACGTGCAGAAAATATCAGAGAGCAAACTCAGCCCCAGCTTACTGTGGCTATTTTGACTGCAACCCAGACAAATGTCGCAACAGAGATTTTTCTAATGTAGCTGTATCAGTGAAAGCAAAAGACCGTATTTGATTACGTGACATACAGTATGGGTCACCTGGACAGAAAATACGGATTGTGGTTTGTGGTGAGTGGACAGCTGAATTGTGACACACAGAATGGTTCCACACTGCTGTATGAAATGGATTTGTATCACTGAGATAAAACAATAAAAAAAAAGGGTTATATATGGCGATAGCTGAACTACTAGTGCCAGCCAGCCCAGCCAGGAGACAAAAAAAAAATGTCTTGTATCCCTCAGAAGGGCTGTTGGGTTCTTTTGAGATCACTCCTGCCTAACAGAGAACTAAATCCAGGCCCTAATACTCTCCCTGAAACGCAGCAGATCTGTCCCTAACGACATCCAGACAGCATCTGAGCCGAGCACCGCGGGCAGTCACTAGTATATTCCAGGGTCACCTGATCAGACCAGCCAACTCCTGCTGTAAGGGCCTCACGTGATGCTGGGTGTACCGCAGAGTCTCCTGGCTTGTGATTGGCTGAGTTTATAGGCGCCAAAAATTCAAAATGCGTGAGATGCCATTTCCTCGAGCATGGCGAGATACTCGTCCGAGCAGCGAGCACTTACGAGTACCCTAATACTCGAACGAGCACCAAGCTCGGACGAGCATGCTCGCTCATCTCTAATTAGCATCCAACTGTTCCCAATGGGGCTCACAATCTAAGTTCCCTATCAGTATGTCTTTAGAGATTGGGAGGAAACCAGAGAACCCGGAGGAAACCCTGTTCTCTCTAAATGGATCAGTCTACCGCTCCATTCACATTTTTGGGACTGACTTCTGCTCTGCCTATCATATAGAACTGAATGGAGGGGTGGACTGTCATATGTACTACTGCACCATGCAGAGAGAGAACTGGGGGACTCCATTTTCAGGATTGCTGTGTTTAGATCCCCAGTGATCTGATATCTATCAGCTTGGTTGGATAACCCCCTTTAATTAAAAAAAAAAATAAATTGTTAATTATCTTGGTTGAAAATGTTTCATTATGTGTATGCTGCTCGTATACAAACCTATGTGTTTCCATGGCAACCTTGCATTGTCTGAACTTTCAGTTACGAGTTGCCCTCAGAGCAGCTCAGTATTCACATACATCAGTTTACGTATTCCCAAAGAGACTTTTGAATTTTAGTTTCTCACTAAAACTACCTTGATCCCTCAAGATACAATGGCCTTAGGATACAATATTTCCAGCATACAATGGTCTTGAAACCAGACTTAACATACAATGTCTCAGACTCAAATCCAACCAATCAAGGCCACTTCTCTGGTAAAATATCTGGATTAGTTGCTAGTTATCGGATGATATTCCTGCCTGTTACATGTAAGGACTTGTCTTTTCTGTCTGCTTATTATTCCTAAATCTTACATTTCTCTTATCTTAGATGAATTTTTGGGGCTTTGGAACCGATTACTTAACTTACAATGGTTTCAACATACAATGGACGTCCTGAAACCAATTAATGTAACATGAGGGACCACTGTATATGACTTTTGGAGAGTGAGGAGAACACGAATACAGAGAACAGAGAACACTGGGGCAAATAAGGACAATAAAAGAAACTTCACGGGGAACACTTACTGATCTCTAAACCTTCAGCTCCACAAGCAGCTTGTCTAGGAAAGCAGCTTCACAAGCATAATGCATGGTCTTCCATGCTCAATTAGTCCTGGAACTTGCTCAGGTTTTGCTTTGACTGCTACCATAATGTAATAAACAGTCAATATCATCAATTGTTGAACTTTCTGACTAGTGAGGTAGAGAGATTGATTGTCTACATGGTGACATATTTGTTTGGTTAACGGGACTCCTAGATGAAGCAGTGCATGAAACCATTTGCTCTAAAAATCTCTGCCAGTAACTTCTACGTCTGATAATATGCTTGAAGCTCAAAGAAGGTGACACTTCACTTTTAAATGCAAACTCATCATTACCTGCATTTAGGACAATCACTTTTACATTACTCATGCCTGGTGATATCAGACCTAGTTGATAAAGCAGGAAATTTGGAGATCTGATAAATAGGAGAGGTGGGGGGTGGAGCTGGCATAAACAAAACACACACTGTCTCAGGACCATGGCACTGGTGAACTCCGCTATCACTTTGAGTGCACCTACCCATATTCTTTGTCTGTCCCCTGCTGCCTACTTTTGCAATATGTTATAATGGAAACAGTAGAAAAGGGTAAATTCCCTAGTATCCTAGTCTTGGACATGCAGTCCAAGATCTCAGGTACCACCCCTGAGGACCCTGTAGAGTCAGTTCTTCCAATTGGGGAGAGGGTTTCTGCCCTCAACTATTCCTATTCTGATTAGATACACCATTTGGTTCCAGGAATGAGATCTCCTTGGTTACATAGTTACTGGACATAGTTATTAAGTTCAACCAAGGGTCGGGAGGGGGCATGAAGAGAAATGGAGTGGGAAACATTAATTTTACACATACATTGCTGATATTCTGTTTTAATAAATCCTTTAAGCCTTTTTTCATCATTCTATGAACTTGTGCCTTGAACTGAACTGCATATACTAGAGGAGGCCTCACTAATGATTTACAAAGGGGTAATGTTAAGACCCTATCGTGCCATTCCCTTCCCCTTTTAATACATCTGATTGTAAAGCTCTACAGAATATGTTGCTGGTACTTAATTAAAGATTATTATTATTTATAATTATTACTATTACTTGACAATATCCTGCTGACCTCAACAGCAGCGTATTGACATTTTGCTGTTATTTAGTCTATGATCCACATGTATTCTCAGATCCTACTTTAAAAGGGATACTTCATACGATCTAAGTTGCCTGTAGATTATTAGTACTTTACACTAGTAGTAGTTAGTACATTATTAGATGTGTAACTTTACATTTATCCACATTGAATCTTATGTGCCAAGAAGGGGCAAAGCTAAAGGCTCATGGGCCCTGGTGCAAGAGTTCAGCTTGGGCCCCCCTTCCCTCAATGCTTTGTGGCCAGAGGTAGGGAAGCATGTAACCTTCGTGTCTTTATACTACCTGAGGCAAACATTGAAATGGCGCCAGTTCCCCATGCCAAATTCTCCAGCCAGAGATGTAACTTGACCTGCATGCATAGGGGCAGATTGGCCATAGACCTTACAGGGAACTTTCCCGGTGGGACGATGCCCAGGGGGCCGCCTGGGTCCTCCTCATAGGTGGCCAGTGGAAGTTTTTGGGAATGTATTTTGTGCTGGACTGTGGTATTTGGCTCTGTTGGGGTCATATAATGTGCCACAATATGGTATTGCTGTCTCTGCCTTCCATCGATTTGGACCCAACTACAAAACAGGGCCACTTTTAATATTTTTTCCAGGGCCACTTTAACCACTTTCCATCCGGGCCATTTACCCCCTTCCTGACCAGGCCTAATTTTGCAAATCTGACATGTGTGACTTCATGTGGTAATAACTTTGGAAAGCTTTTACTTATCCAAGCCATTCATAGACGGTTTTCTTGTGACACATTGTACTTTATGTTAATTGTAAATTTGAGTCAATATATTTTACCTTTATTTATAAAAAATCCAAAATTTACTGAAAATTTTGAAAAAAAAAAATCAAAATTTTTTAAATCTTAATTTCTCTGCTTTTAAGTTGCATAGGGATATCTAATAAAATTGTTATTAATGAACATTCACCATATGTCCACTTTATGTTGGCATAATTTTGGAAATGTAATTTTATTTTTGGAGGACGTTAGAAGGCTTCAAATTTTAGATGTAATTTTTAAGATTTTCATGAAAATTTCCAATAGTTAATTTTACAGGACCTTTGCAGTTCTAAAGTGACTTTGAGGGGCTTAAATAATAGAAACCTCCCATAAATGAACATATTTTAGAAACTACAGCCCCCAATGTAATCCAAACTGATTTTTACAAAGTTTGTTAACCCTTTAGATTTCCCACAAGAATTAAAACAGAAGGAAGGTGAAATTTAAAAATAAATATATTTTTTTGCAATTTTTAATTCATTTTTCCTATAAGATAGCAAGGGTAAACCGCAAATCAAACCTGAATATATATTTTCCTGATTCTGAAGTTTGCAGAAACACCCCATATGTGGTTGTAAACTGCTCTGTGACCGGCAGTAATGAGAGGGAGATAGTACAAGCATTTGTGATGGCTTTGACAGCTTGTCAGAGTGATCAAAAGCCTGGAGGCCAGGAAAAAAGGTCTCAGGTTAAAACTCCATGTTCTTGGCTGTCAGGAGGCAGCTGAGTCATGGAGCTTCTATGTACAGGTGCTGCACACAGGGGGCAAAGCTCAAGGACGTTTTAAAACGTCCATTCAGAGATAGAGATCCACTACCAGGACGTTTATAGTCAATGGGCAGACTAGAAGTGGTTAAGTTCCCAGTCCACCCGGTGCATGCACTTTCTATAATACCAGTGTCTTCTTCTGTGGCACAAAGGTCTTTGGACCCCCTCAGGCTCCTGGGCCTGGTAGCGACTGATACCTCTGCACGCCTTATTGCTACGCCCCTGGCGCCAAGTGAATACCCAAACACTCAGTGTCTCCATGTCTTGTAAATTATTATTAAATACACTAAATAGTAAAGAACACAACATTGAAACTTGAGGTAGAACGCCACCTATTCAGACCATTCAGAGTAGGAATCAATGACTACATCACTTTGAACATGATCCTTGAGCCGAGTTCGAACTATACTATCTAACCCTATAGACTATATTTTACACATTGTCTATGAGGGATAGTCAACTGCTTTGTCAACATCCAAAAACACTGTATCCACAACTGCCCCGTCGTCTAGGTTTCTACTGACCTCTTCATAAAAATAAATCAGGTCAGCCTGACTTCTCTGGTAAATTCCCTAGTATCCTAGTCTTGGACATGCAGTCCAAGATCTCAGGCACCACCGCTGAGGACCCTGTACAGTCAGTTCTGCCAACTGGGGAGAGGGTTTCTGTCCTTAACAACCCCTATTCTGTACACCACTGATTAGATAATCCATTTGGTTCCAGGAATGAGATCTTCTTGGTTACATAGCTACTGGACATAGTTATTAAGATTGAAATAAGGTGCATGTCCTTCAAGTTCAACCAAGGGTCAGGAGGGGAATCCTCCAGTTTAAGGTTTTTTACATCCCCTTTCTACAGTTATGGTCTTCTCAGCCCAGGGTCTTGGGTACCACCACTGAGGACTAGAGATGAGCGAATCTATTTGTCGATTCATTGATTCGTATCGAATCTTGGAAATTTTCAGCTGCAAAGCGAATCCGAATATTAGGTGATTCGCTCCATTAAGATTCAAAAATGTTCCTAAGGCTTTCTACGCATTCGCTATGTACTTGTCCAATAAATTGTACGCTAATGCTACGTATAAGTTACTCTATATGCTGTTGCGTACGAATTCAAGTAATTTGCAAACTTTTACTGTTAGTTCCTTATTCGTGCGCAAAAGCCCAGGAAGAAAGTGGTCACCTGACCTAGTGGGCAGGGCTTGCTCTTATTGGCTCAGGCTCGGTAAGCCAGTGACGCATCACTTCTACTGTGACTGCTGAGAAGAGCAGAAGCACTGTGTATGAAGTTCTGAGACACTGAGACCTGTGTTGTTGAAATTGGGGTGTAATTGTTCAGGGAATCCATATTACACATCAGGGATTCTGCAGGGCAAGTGCAGGGTCAGTGCAGGGCTAGTAATTAATCAGGCAGGGAGAGAGACAGGGAGAGAGAGACAGGGAGAGAGACAGGGAGAGAGTCAGGGAGAGAGATAGGGAGAGACAGGGACAAAGACAAAGACCAGCTGCAGGGCCACAGAGTGAAGTGAAAAATGTCTGGAATAGATAAGCAAAAGAGGTCCAGTTCCAGCCAGACCTCGAGCTCTAAAAAAAAAGGAATAGGTGGCACAGGGCAGAAGTGCCAAAGAACCTGTAACCGGAGCTTCTACTTGTAGTATTTGCGATACTTGGCCGGTGTTCCACCGGGCTAACCCAGCAAGGTGCAAACTTGTAGTGGAGGATAAAGTAGATGACATAGTGGAGTGGATGGCATGCTCTTCTCAGTCTCAGCCTGATGATCTGCTGTCATTTGCTGATACAGTATCCAAATGTAGCCAGGGGTCAGACTCAGAGCGTTCCTCCTGCTCCACCATTCCTCTCCAGCACAGCCCGTCATTTTTGTACGCAATTTGTATGCTCATGTGTATGTGTTCAAAGAAGTTGCATACCTTTTAAAACTGAACGTTCGTTATTAGTACGTGAATGTTTGCTAAACGCCACATAATAACATATATTTTGTATGCAGATTCAACAAATATATTCTTCGAATATACGAATCTTATGAAAAGTTCTAAGAATGTTCGGCGAATAACATTTTTAATGATTCGCTCATCTCTACTGAGGACCCAGTGCTGTCAATTCCAAATTAGGAGGAAAGTTTCCACCTTAAACCCACCTTTTCTTTATACCACAGCCTCTATTTACCAGTTAATCGGATATACCAGAAAGCTCCAGGGATGAGATCTCCACGTTCCACAAAATGTCAATTCTCCTTTAACAGGAGATAAACAGTTTGGCAGCTGTCTCTTCAGTCACCTTGTATATTATGCTTTTTCTCCTTTTGCCGCATCTTCTTCCATTATAACGAGATGCTTTATAAAAAAATGCAATTTACAAATCAGTTAATTCTCTAGATGTCATGGACACAGTCCTGCTCATGACAAGGTAAATCACCACCGTCTTCATATTACTATGGAAACTCAATTTCAAAAATTTTTTTTTTCAAGGTTTATGAAACGTTTTACCTACGTACACAGACTCTGGGAACATGAAAACATCTTACCGGAGCCGCGTCTGGTGCAGATCCTGAGAAGCTCATTGCAGAGACTGATGTAGAATATAAAAGCCACGGCTAATTCTGTTTAAAAGAATCTAGAAAACACTTTTACGATCGTCAGAGACTTAAAAATGAGTGAGTTTATTAAGAGCATGCGAATGAAACGGCAGCAAGTAAAGGTAACAGATACTGCATAATATTCACATCACCATATAAAAATGTAATGAGCAACCAATTTAATGCATCATAGAATAGTTATACAACTCGCCATCTGTGTGTCGTACCATGCCGGATCCATCTTACACTTCATAAGATATACATCAAGGCAGTAATTACATATCAGCAGCACGAGGGCAACACAGAAATAATTATTTAGCAACCACAGTAACTAAAAGCACCAAAGCAGATACTTAGCAGAAACAAGATGAGTTACCAAGAGCCCACCACATGATGGTTTATAAAACTAAGAGAGAAATATAAAGCAGGAAACACAGAAGCCAGTAATAGTGCATCACTGCATTAGAATACTAGGGAAAAAGCAGTATGCAGTAGGTGGCAGTATTATAGTATTTATATTATTCTAGTACATAAGAGCAGTATTATAGTAGTTATATTATTGTACATAGGAGCAGTATTATAGCAGTTATATTCTTGTACATAGGAACAGTATTATAGTAGTTATATTCTTGTACATAGGATCAGTATTATAGTATATATATTCTTGTACATAGGAGCAGTATTATAGTAGTAATATTCTTGTACATAGGAGCAGTATTATAGTAGTTATATTCTTGTACATAGGAGCAGTATTATAGTAGTTATATTCTTGTACATAGGAGGTAGTATTACAGTAGTTATATTATTGTACATAGGAGCAGTATTATAGTAGTTATATTCTTG
Organism: Rhinella marina; assembly: GCA_900303285.1. NCBI lineage: Eukaryota > Metazoa > Chordata > Amphibia > Anura > Bufonidae > Rhinella > Rhinella marina. Next base: position 39,362 of record ONZH01026448.1, on the reverse strand, counting down.
TACATAGGAGGCAGTATTATAGCAGTTATATTCTTATACATAGAAGGCAGTATTATAGTAGTTATATTCTTGTATATAGGAGCAGTATTATAGTAGTTATATTCTTCTACATAGGGGCAGTATTATAGTAGTTATATTCTTATATATAGGAGGCAGTATTATAGCAGTTATATTCTTATACATAGGAGGCAGTATTATAGCAGTTATATTCTTATACATAGGAGGCAGTATTATTGTAGTTATATTCTTATACATAGGAGGCAGTATTATAGCAGTTATATTCTTATACATAGGAGGCAGTATTATAGTAGTTATATTCTTATACACAGGAGGCAGTATTATAGCAGTTATAGTCTTATACATAGGAGGCAGTATTATAGTAGTTATATTCTTGTACATAGGAGCAGTATTATAGTAGTTCTATTCTTGTACATAGGAGCAGTATTATAGTAGTTATATTCTTGTACATAGGAGCAGTATTATAGTAGTTATATTCTTGTACATAGGAGGCAGTATTATAGTAGTTATATTCTTGTACATAGAGCAGTATTATAGTAGTTAATTCTGTACAGAACAGATTAAAGTTATATTCTGTACATAGGAGCAGTATTATAGTAGTTATATACTTGTACATAGGGGGCAGTATTATAGTAGTGATATTCTTGTACATCGGAGTAGTATTATAGTAGTTATATAGTTATATTCTTGTGCATAGGAGCAATATTATAGTAGTTATATTCTTGTATATAGGAGCAGTATTATAGTAGTTATATTGTTGTACATAGAAGCAGTATTATAGTAGTTATATTCTTGTACATAGGAGGCAGTATTATAGTAGTTATATTCTTGTACATAGGAGCATTATTATAGTAGTTATAGTCTTGTACATAGGAGGCAGTATTATAGTAGTTTTATTCTTGTACATAGGAGCAGTATTATAGTAGTTATATTCTTGTACATAGGAGCAGTATTATAGTAGTTATATTCCTGTACATAGGAGCAGTATTATAGTAGTCATATTCTTATACATAGGAGGCAGTATTATAATAGTTATATTCTTGTACATAGGAGACAATATTATAGTAGTTATATTCTTGTATATAGGAGCAGTATTATAGTAGTTATATTCTTGTACATAGGAGCAGTATTATAGTAGTTATATTCTTCTACAAGAGGCACTATTATAGTAAGTATATTCTTGTATATAGAAGTGATTATTACAATAGTTACACTATTGTATATAGAGGCAGTATGATAATTATATTCATGTTTATGTGTTTATATGAATGTGTAGTATTACATTAGTTTAATTGTTTTATGTAGGAGTAGCTTTGAAGTTAGTGTTGAGCAAATCGAATTATCTGAAGTGTAATACGATCCGAAGTGGTAAGGAATAGTTTTTTTTTTAAATCCTGGCTGCACACGTTACACAGTGAAAGTTAGAAGCCCATAATGCTGTGCAGCCAGTCAATCTGCTATAAGCCACCCCTCTATTATGTCACAGCCCTATAAAACCCTCATCCCGCGTGGTCTCCGCTAAATTGGCATGAGTTTTTGCCATTTACCTGTGAAATCGGTTTTATTCAGAATGAATGCATGCAGGACTTTAATGACCTCTATCACATGGTCAGTATTTGAAAAATCTAAGACTGTGACATAAGAAGGAGCAAAATAAGAGTAAACAAAAATTGGTAGAAAATTTGTTTTAATAAAAGTTGTAGATATCATGTTTCAAGTGAAACAAAATTGTGGCGCATACACTTCATGTAGTTGACACAATATGTGTACACCATAAATTTTGGAGCACATTAAGACACTTTCCAGGCATAGTGACATTTATACAGTATATCTTCCAATTTTGACTACATTTTAAAAATACTTTATTTCACAAAACGGAGCACATCCCTCACATTTTTGTAAATATGTTATTATATCTTTTCATGAAGATATGAACACTGAAGATATGTAGTAAAAAACCTGGGTAAACCGCTTCTGCGGGTGCTGCCAAGGATGACATCCGTTGTGACAAGTAGACATTCGCCGAAATTTTCCTAAGATTCGCATATTCGACGAATAGATTAGTTGTATTTGCGTACAAAATATACGTTATTATGTGCTATTAGTGAACATTCGTGCACTAATAACGAACGTTCATTTAAAAAATGTACGCAACTTCTTAGAAGACGTACGCATGAGCGTACAAATAGTGTACGAATACTCAGCGTACTATTGTCTACCCGATCACATAATATGCAGGCGTGCACTCCTCAGAGGCAGAGCGAATATTCGAAAATGGCATCCAGGCGATCCTCATCATTTAGCTCTGAAGAGCTGAAATTTCTGATCCGGCTGATGGACAGAGAGGATTACGATGGCACACACCGCCATCCAAACCAGTATAAGAAGGAGGTGATCCAGCAGGTGATCCAAGGCCTGCACCATCGTTTCCACAGATCCAGCGGAAATGGTCCGATCTGAAATTCAAATGCCCAGAGCAGCTTAATGAGATCCGCGCAGATATATGGCAGGGTGAGTAACAAAATATTTGATAAGTAAAAACATGTAAAAAAAATTAGTGTACTGTATTGTATATATACCAGCAGTCACTGCGAATAATGAAAAAGGTATAGAAGGACAACGTGGTCGTGCGTACTGCGCTGCAGTAATTTTGTTTCATGCTAGGCAACGCCTCTAACTCTCGACCCAAACAACTTAAGTAAAGGTATTCTAGTCATTATTGTTAATGGTGCTGGCCATTCTTCCGTTTGTGTCAGGCAAATACACTAGTTCGAAAGAAAGTACCCTTATATGCCCCTTCATAGTTAGCGCTTCCTCCTCCTACACACAGACTCAAAGACGTGCCCATGCTGCAGCTACTGTCAGTGGGCGATATCCAAAATATTCCTACGGCACCGTGTTAACGATATAAAGAAAGTTATTGCGACAATAATGTTATCTATTGCCATAAATACCTTTTTAGAAGAAAAAAATATATGGCCCCCCCTCTCACACCCATAATATCTTAATAGTAGTATGTATTAGTATTAAAAAGAGTCATCATCTAACAATTGTGTACATTTTTATGTTGCAGAGCACCGTCAACGAAGGCGTCACCATCGTCGAGGCAGGATGGCCCCTGAAGTACCTGCAGCCTCTAGTAAGTGGAAAACATATTTAATAGAGATGAGCGAGCATGCTCGTCCGAGCTTGGTGCTCGTTCGAGTATTATGGTACTCGTAAGTACTCGCTGCTCGGACGAGTATCTCGCCATGGTCAAGGAAATGGCATCTCACGCATTTTGAATTTTTGCCGCCTATAAACTCAGCCAATCACAAGCCAGGAGACTCTGCGGTACACCCAGCATCACGTGGGGCCCTTACATGTCGATAGCAGGAGTTGGCTGGCCTGATCAGGTGACCCTGGAATATACTAGTGACTGCCCGTGGTGCTCGGCTCAGATGCTTTCTGGATGTCGTTAGGGACAGATCTGCTGCGTTTCAGGGAGAGTGTTAGGGCCTGGATTTAGTTCTCTGTTAGGCAGGAGTGATCTCAAAAGAACCCAACAGCCCTTCTAAGGGCTACAAGACATTTTTTTTGTCTCCTGGCTGGGCTGGCTGGCACTAGTAGTGCAGCTATCGCCATATATAACCCTTTTTTTTATTGTTTTATCTCAGTGATACAAATCCATTTCATACAGCAGTGTGGAACCATTCTGTGTGTCACAGTTCAGCTGTCCACTCACCACAAACCACAATCCGTATTTTCTGTCCAGGTGACCCCATACTGTACGTCACGTAATCAAATACGGTCTTTTGCTTTCACTGATACAGCTACATTACAAAAATCTCTGTGCGACATTTGTCTGGGTTGCAGTCAAAATAGCCACAGTCAGCAGGGGCTGAGTTTGCTCTCTGATAGTTTCTGCACGTCACGTTAAAAAATATATATATATAAAAAAATATTAAAAAAATATATTAAAAAATAGTTTTTTTGTTGTTTTATCTCAGTGATACAAATCCATTTCATACAGCTGTGTGGAACCATTCTGTGTGTCACAGTTCAGATGTCCACTCACCACAAACCGCACTCCGTATTTTCTGTCCAGGTGACAAATTCTGTACCTCACGTAATTAAAAAAGGTCTTTTGCTCTCACTGATACAGCTACATTACAAAAATCTCTGTGCGACATTTGTCTGGGTTGCAGTCAAAATAGCCACAGTCAGCAGGGGCTGAGTTTGCTGTCTGATAGTTTCTGCACGTCACGTTAAAAAACAAATATATATAGAAAAAAAATATAAAAAAAAATATATAAAAAAATAGTTTTTTGTTGTTTTATCTCAGTGATACAAATCCATTTCATACAGCTGTGTGGAACCATTCTGTATGTCACAGTTCAGCTGTCCACTCACCACAAACCACACTACATATTTTATGTCCAGGTGACACATTCTGCACGTCACGTAATTAAAAAAGGTCTTTGCTCTCACTGATACAGCTACATTACAAAAATCTCTGTGCGACATTTGTCTGGGTTGCAGTCAAAATAGCCACAGTCAGCAGGGGTTGAGTTTGCTCTCTGATAGTTTCTGCACGTCACGTTAAAAAAAATAAAAAATATAAAAAAAATATAAAAAAAAATATATAAAAAAAAGTTTTTTGTTGTTTTATCTCAGTGATACAAATCCATTTCATACAGCTGTGTGGAACCATTCTGTGTGTCACAGTTCAGCTGTCCAGTCACCACAAACCACAATCCGTATTTTCTGTCCAGGTGACCCATTCTGTAAGTCACTTAAATAAAAAAGGTCTTTTGCTCTCACTGATACAGCTACATTACAAAAATCTCTGGGTTGCAATTAAGCAGACCAAGTCTGCCTAATCTAATAGTTTCAGTGTAATTGCTCCATACTGCATGGTACGTAATAACATACGTAATTTTGCTCTAACTTATCCACCTATATATTTACTTGTTCAGATTGAACAAGTTTGTGGGTTTCAGTACAGCAGGCCCATTTATTATTTTTTTTTTATATAATACACTTATATACAGAAAATGTTGAACCCCAGGGCTAAGGGTCGAGGACAATTACTGCAGGGGGCAGAGGCCGTGGTCCTGGGCAGGGTGAGACAGTACCTGCTGATGAGGGAGCAGGGGAACGCCGCAGAGCTACACTCCCTAGCTTCATGTCTCAATTTACAGGGACACGTGGTAGAGGACTGTTGAAACCACAACAGTGCGAACAGCTGATGTCGTGGATTGCGGACAATACTTCAAGTAATTTTTCCACCGGTCAGTCTTCCACGCAGTCCACCCACATTACCCAAGGGAGCACTCCTCTGGCTCCTCCACCTCAACCTCCTTCCCCCCAGTCTGCCCCCTCCCAGGAAAATTTGGAATGCGATCCGGCATACTCTGAGGAATTGTTTTCTGGACCCTTCCCAGAGTCACAAACCACTTCTCAGGTTGCTGCTGACCTCTTTCCCGATGCCCAAGTTTTCCAACCGTCGCAGTCTGTGGGTGATGATGATGATGATAATGTTGACTTAGTGGAAGAAGTGTGTAAAGAGGTGTCGGACGATGAGGAGACACGGCTGTCAGACAGTGGTGAAGTTGTTGTCAGGGCAGGAAGTCCGAGGGGGGAGCAGACTGAGGAATCGGAGGATGACGAGGTGACTGACCCAAGCTGGGTTGATAAGCCGAGTGAAGACAGTGCTTCTGAGGCGGAGGCGAGTGCTGCACCAGAACAGGTTGGAAGAGGAAGTGGTGTGGCCAGAGGGAGAAGCAGGGCCAGAGCTGGTGCATCAGCAGCAACTGTTTCACGTAGTGAAGCTCCCGTGGCGAGGCCTAGATGTTCGCAAGTCTGGAGGTTCTTTAAAGAAAGTAAGGATGACCGGCGGACTGTGGTGTGCAACATGTGCCACACCAGGATCAGCAGGGGTGCCACCACTACTAGCCTAACCACCACCAGCATGTGCAGGCATATGAGTGCTAAACACCCCACTCAATGGAACCAAGGCCGTTCACCTCCTGCGGGTCACACCACTGCTCCTTCCCCTGTGTCACTCGCTGCCTCTGCTAGTCAACCCCCTGCCCAGGACCCCGGCACGAGCGCCTCCCGCCGGTAAACCACACCTTCGCCTCCACGATCCTCCACAGCGTCCACCAATGTGTCCCAGCGCAGCGTTCAGCTGTCTTTACAGCAGACGCTGGAGCGCAAGAGGAAATACAGTTCCACCCACCCACATGTCCAAGCCCTCAACGTCCACATCTCCAAATTGCTGAGCCTGGAGATGCTGCCCTATAGGCTGGTAGAGACCGAGGCCTTTCGCAATCTCATGGCGGTGGCTGCCCCTCGGTATTCGGTCTCCAGCCGCCACTATTTTTCCCGACGTGCCGTCCCAGCCCTACACCAGCACGTGTCACAAAACATCATCCGTGCCCTGACCAACGCTGTTTCTGAGAAGGTCCACCTGACCACGGACACGTGGACAAGTGCTGCCGGGCAGGGACACTATATCTCACTGACGGCACATTGGGTTAACTTGGTGGAGGCTGGGACCGAGACTGACCCTGGGGCCGCTCATGTACTGCCCACACCGAGGATTGTGGGGCTCTAGTCGCAGCAGCAGTGCTGTGGCTAAGCGACAGCAGGCGGTGCTCAAACTGCAAAGCTTAGGTGACAAAAGACACATCGCCCAAGAGCTGTTACAGGGCATCACGGCGCAGACTGATCTGTGGCTGGCACCGCTGAACCTCAAGCCAGGCATGGTTGTGTGTGACAACGGGCGTAACCTGGTGGCGGCTCTGCAACTCGGCCGACTGACACATGTGCCATGCCTGACCCACGTGTTCAATCTAATAGTTCAGCGGTTCCTCAAGACATACCCCAATCTGTCTGATTTGCTCACCAAGGTGCGCCGCATCTGTGCGCATTTCCGCAAGTCGACCACAGATGCTGCCACTCACTGTTGTGCGACGTGCCCACTAGATGGAATTCGACATTAAACATGTTATCCAGAGTTTACCAGCAGCACAGAGCGATTGTAGACTGCCAGATGTCAACTTCCACCAGAAATGGTAGTCAGGTCACTCAGATTCCTCAAGTCTACAATGAGAGTGGACGTGGATGTCTGATATGTGCCAGGTGTTGAGCAACTTTGAGGAGTCAACACAGATGGTCAGAGGGTGCCAGTGCTCAGTCCTTCTTAACTCTTGAGCGTGTATGGGCTGAAGAGGAGGACTTGGAGGAGGAGGAGGAAATGGAGAGTCAGGCCAGTGAGGAGAGGGAATTCTTGCGTGTTGGGACTCTGGCGCACATGGCAGACTTCATGTTAGGCTGCCTATTCCATGACCCTCGCGTTAGAAGAATTTTTTCAAACACCGATTACTGGGTGTTCACTCTCCTGGACCCACGGTACAAGCAGAACCTTTCCACTCTCATCCCTGTAGAGGAAAGGAGTATGAGAGTGAATCAATATCAACAGGCCCTGGTGCACAAGCTGAAACAATCCTTCCCATCTGACGCCACTAGCGGCAGAGGGCGTGGTTCTGTGGGCCAAGTAGCGGGGGAGAGGAGGAGAGCAGGCAGCTTGTCCAGCACTGGCAGAGGAACACTCTCCAAGGCCTTTGCTAGTTTTATGTCACCCCAGCAAGACACTGTCACCTGTCCCCAGTCTAGGCAGAGTAGGGGTGAGCTTTACAGAAAGATGGTGAGGGAGTACCTAGCTGACTATACCAACGTCCGGACCGATCCAACTGGCACTCTTTTACCACAATTTTTCCGGAGGTCCACCTACAGGCCCTCTCTCTAAACAATTTTTTCGGAGGTCCACCTACAGGCCCTTTCTCCAAACAATTTTTCCGGAGGTCCACCTACAGGCCCTCTCTCTAAACAATTTTTCTTTGCACCTAGTTGATTGCTTCCCTAACATGTGATGGGTATCCCTGATGTGTAATATGGATTCCCAGAGCTATTATATCAAATTTTCACAAAACAGGTCTCAGAACTTCACACACAGTGCTTCTGCTCGTCTCAGCAGTCGTAGAAGAAGTGATGCATCACTGGCTTACCGAGCCTGAGCCAATCAGAGCAATCCCTGCCCACTAGGTCAGGTGACCGGTTTCTTCCCGGGCTTTTGCACGCGATAAACGAACTAACAGTAAAAGTTCGCTAATGAATTGAATTCGCACGCAACAGCGTATACAGTAACTTATACGCAGCAATAGCATATAATTTATAGGACAAACTAAAAATTCCCAAGATTCAATACGAATCAACGAATCGACGAATCGACGAATCGATTCGCTCATCTCTAGTGACAAGTAAATCCAATAGTACTTTATTTGTCTATGCATTTCAGGGGTGAATGATCCCCTTCCTCAGGACAATCACACATGTACAACATATTGTTTTGTTTGAACACTGAATTTATGACACATTTATACAATGCACAGTAGTCAGTGTACAGCTTGTATAACAGTGTAAATTTGGTGTGTCCTCAAAATGACTGAACACACAGCCATTAATGTCTGGCAGCAAAAGTGAAAATGGCCAAATTGTGCCCAAAGTGTCAATATTTTGTGTGGGTACCATTATTTTCCAGCATTGCCTTAACTGTCTTGGGCATGGAGTTCACTAGAGCTTCACAGGTTGCCACTGGAATCCACTTCCACTTCTCTATGACAACACCACAGAGTTGGTGGATGTTAGAGACCTTGCGCTCCTCCAGAGATTCCCAATAATGTTTAGGTCTGGAGACACGCTTGACCAGTCCAGTACCTTTACCCTCAGTTTCTTTAGCAAGACATAGGTCATCTTGGAGACATGTTTGGTGTCGTTATCATATTGGAATACTGCCCTGCGGCCCATTTTCTGAAGGGAGGGGATCATGCTTTGCTTCAGTATGTCACAGTACATGTTGGCATTCATGGTTCATGGTTCCCTCAATGAACTGTAGCTCCCCACAGCTGGCAGCACTCATGCAGCCCCAAACCATGACACTCCCACCACCATGCTTCACTGTAGGCAGGACACACTTGTCTTTGTACTCCTCATCTGATTGCCACCACACACGCTTGACACCATCTGAACCAATTAGGTTTATCTTGGTCTCATCAGAACATAGGACGTGGTTCCAGTAATCCATGTCTTTAGTCTGCTTGTCTTCAGCAAGGTGTTTGCGGGATGTCTTGTGCACATCTTTAGAAGAGGCTTCCTTGTGGGAGGATAGCCATGCAGACCAATTTGATGCAGTGTGGGGCATATGTTCTGAGAATTGACAGGCTGACCCCCACCCCTGTAACCTCTGCAGCGAATCTGAGCATGTGCACTAAACTTCTTTGGTCAACCATGGCGAGGCCTGTTCTGAGAGGAACCTATCTTGTTAAAGCACTGTATGGTCGTGGCCACCGTGCTATGTAGAGCAACAATTCTTTTTATGTTGAACTTCCAGTGACCAGTTTGAGAGAGTGCTTGAGCGATAACACCGCATTTAACACACCTGCTCCCCATTCACACATGAAACCTTGTAACACTAACAAGTCACATGACACCTGGGAGGGAAAATGGCTAATCGGGCCCAATTTAGCCATTTTCACTTCGGGTGTACTTTTATTGCCAGCAGTTAAGACATTAATGGATGTGTGTTCAGTTATTTTGAGGCCACCCCACATTTACACTGTTATACGAGCTGCACACTGAATACTTTACATTGTCTCAAAGTGTTAGATCTTCAGTGTTGTCCCAGGAAAAGATATAATAAAATATTTACAAAAATGTGAGGGGTGTAACTCACGTTTGTAAGATAATCTATTTGAATATGGGGATATAATTTGACATGTTTTATTTTATAATTTCTTTTAAGTTTAACACCAAAAGTCGGAATATTGTCCCTGCTATTGGAGGTACTTCTGGTGGAGGAAGTTTAGATGAGATTATGTTAGGGTTTTTCTCGCTGAAACAGAGGAAAAACTGAGTGTCAAGATCCCATACATTTTTAATATAAATGTTCAAGCAAAAATAATTTCTGTCATAGCAAAAAGTCTTCAGCAGAAATGAGCTACTGGTCAAAATTCTATTTGGGCTCAATTCAGCCGAATCAGTCAACCTATTTGATTTCGGTCTGAATCGATTCTCTCCCTCTCCAAAATTCAACTGATTGAAATTTTACAAAATTCAGGTCAAATTCAACTCATTTCAAATCAATTTGATCATTACTAGAATTTAGCAAATTCAATTTTTCCGTGTTTTTACCATGTGCCATTAAATATGACTGGAATGGCTCTGAACCTCCATGCTCATTGTCTGGTACTGATCAATGTAATGTGCAATATTATATTTTGTCTTTAAAATTCCCCAAAACTGAATAAAACTTCTTTTTGTAAGTGAGTGCATTACAAAAAGTTGAATCATTGATATTCTGATGTACAGGGTACTAGAGCAGAAATGACATTTGACAACTCTGTGAGATATGTCACTAAACTTCACATATAAAGCACATGGGAGTCTTCTTTAGCCTCGGGATAGATAATAAAACACACAATCCAAGTAAAGAGGAGATGGATCTATGAATTATGTTTAAAATATAAAAAATATATTTTATGGCTAATGAATATAAAAAAAAAAACAAGCATGAAGATTCTTTACCTGCCATCAAAATACTCACTCTTCCTTAGTGGCTGTCGAGAGGGGTGGGGAAGTAGTGAGCCCTACCTGTAGCCCCAACCGCTGTCCCTGCCTACTTACACGGCCCATCCTAAACAACGGCGCGTAACTGGTTGACAGGCCCTGACCTACGTAAGTGCAGGGGCATAAAGGGAAGGTAAAACAAAGGGACAAAATAACTAACACAGACAGAACACACACAACACAATATAGAAGGGCCAGCCAAGCCAAAGGGTTGCATCAAGAGGTCATGTAAATACCAAGGATTAAACAGAAAGAGAATTCCAAAATACAAAAGCCGAAGTCCGATACACACTGAAACAACTACTCACAAAACACGATAGCACTGCTGGAAAGACCAATAACAGGCAACCTGTGGCCAGCAGGCTGCCTGCTAAAATAGGCCCAGAAGATGGGTCATGTGACGTGGCCAGCGTCACGTGACCCAACTCAGAAACTAAAAACACATAAACACTGACTAATGGGCGTCGGCGCTCAGCTCCCCTGCTGCTTGTTGTCTGGGGGATGGAGGAAGCTGGCCATGCTTATGAAGCAGGCGTTGCTGGGTCCTCCAGTACTCTGGTTGCTAGGGGAAACGACCTGTTAGAGTTAGACACGGGAGATCCGCAGCGCAGTAAGGATGAAACGCGTCGCCGGCTCGCCGTGACAGTGGCATAGAGTAGGTTCCCATGGCAAAGATCAAACTGGGCTCTCAATTATGGTGCTAGATTTTTTCATAACAGAAGCACCTAGTATCTGGACCACCTCTACAATTTTCCATAACTCACAGTCCAATTCATTACCCCTCCATACAGAGTTACACTCAAGGTCTTGCCACCCCAGAGCAAAAGGAACTGGACAACCATTCCTGGGTCAAAAAGCAGCTATGTGAACACAGACCCTTGACTAGGATCTTGCAAATATTGCATTGTGTTAATGAGCATAGCTTCCCCTCTCATATCACACATCCCTATGCACCTCTTGGTATGGTGATCAACTGGCTGCTGTGTATGTACTTATACAATATAGTACTATGGACCTGTAGATATAGTCTGCTTTCCTTATATACAGTAGGGCAACAAATTAAGCTGACAAAGCCACTTTACTTGTACATATATCATTACATGAAATGCATCCCGCCATTAGGACATACTTGGTTGTCTAAGCACTCACTTGATAAAAAGTCCATCTCTTCTTTAAAGTGGTTCTCCGGGGATTAAGAAAATAAAAATACTTAAATAATACTTTATTATAAATATATTCCCAAATACCTTTCATTAGTTATAATGGCTCATTTTGTCTGGGGAGCAATCATTAGGAGAAACAAAATGGCCGCCGTCCTATTAGTACACACAAAACCTGTCCTAATCACACAGGAGGACAAGTTACTTCACCACACTGAGGTAAAGAGCTGCCTCATCCTCCTCTCTGCTCTGACTGTCAGGAATTATGATCCTGAATACAGTTTAATATGAGCTTCAGCTGAATCTCTGTAGGAATGGAGTTCATGAGGAGACATAACGTACAGAGAGGAGGTGGGGTAATGAGCAGCAGCTCTTTTCTGCAGTCTCCATTACCACAGTTCGTCCTCTCTGTACTCCTTATGAACTCCATTCCTACAGATTCAGCTGAAGATCTTATCTGTATTCAGGATCATAATCCTGTGTGTATGTGTGCTAATAGGACGGCGGCCATTTTATTTCTCCTAATGATTGCCCCCCAGACAAAACAAGCCATTATAACTAATGAAAGGTATGTGGGAATATATTTATAATAAAGTAATATTTAGGTATTTTCATTTTCTCAATTCCCAAGGAACCCCTTTAAGAAGACATCTATTCAGACCTTGCCCCTCTAGTGCCTGTGTCTACCAGTTTTAATCTATTTAGTTATCACTTACTAATTTGTAATGATATAACAAAATATCCAAATATTAAACATTTTGGATGGGATTTATTAACATTCATATGCAAGAAAAGGGGGCATGGTGTGGTTGAAGAAGCGGACGGGATGGCAGACCCGGCTCATTTATCATTTTCCAAGCCAGTTATTGTGTACTGCCTGCTTGAGGAAGAAGCAAACTTATATACAGCCCTGTGCCGCTACATGGCACTTCCTCCAGCAGCACAGAGGGATTTAAGAATGGCATGGAAATGTCTTTAGAAATGTCCCCCTTTTTTCTATTTGTTCTGTTTTGAGAGAACCTTTTTAGAACCTTTTTCCTTGGAGATTGAACAGTAGGGAGGATATATTTAAAGACTTGTTTGACCTGTCTACATAGGGTTTCATTCAACCAGGTCATTTGTAAAATTAGAAGGAAAGGTATATACAGTGGCTCACCAATATGGAAGATAGAATTTGAGGTGCTTCACACTTGCGATTAATACCCAATAATCGTATAATTTAATCAGATACAGACAGAATAAGTGGAGCACTCTCTATTTGGTAGTTAGGGAATTAATGCAATAGAGATAATATTTGATTAAAAATATGTTTATTAGTCTATGAGCATTAATAAAAAATATATAAAAAATATATATATAAAAATTATGCATAAATAAGGAAAAAAGAAATAAGGATGACAGTGAAAAAATATATGATGTATGAAAAAAAAAATATATATATGTAAATATATATATAGAGAGACACATATAGAAAAACAAGAGTCAAAGATGAGGAAAAAGTGGTAAAAAATATTAAAAAATATAAAAAATATAAAGTAGTTCCATATATTGTGGTCTCTTTTCTGCTAGTTTGGTTAGTTCAGAAAAATAGTCCAGATAGGGTTAATTCAAAGGAATGGTATAGATGGAATTGATTGTGCCCAAATGCTATAAGGTCCTTACAGATAGAGTTCATTCAAAAAAATGATTTATATGAGGTTGATTGTACCCAAATGACACACTATAACTGTTAATTTTGGAATGTCCACAGTTGATAGTGACACAGTGTGTCGATGTTCATTCAATTGTAAAAATAAATGATTGAAGGTGACTTCAACTTCCAATGCACTAGTAGCTTTTTAGTATGTAGTAGCTTTAAAAGTTCCTCATTTAGGTAAATACAAAAGGGCAATATGTACGTTACCCATCCAGACGTGAAACAGTAGTGGTCGTTCCTCCGGACCCGTGGGTATGTCCCAGCTTTGCTCGATGCACTGAATTCCCCAGTGCGCGTGTGTTCCTGGCTGTGAAATGCCGCGCGCGTCTGTATCTGGTTAGTATAGGTTACACGTGGCGTCCCACGTGGTAGTTGCGCGCCAGAATTCAAAGAAAATTAACCATTGAAGAAGGGGACAGTCAGAGATCCCCGAAACGCGTCTGGTGTAAATCTGCTGAAATAAACTTCATTACCACTGCCAACTACAAAGAACGTTCTGAAGAAAATTTGAAAAACAAGATTTACTTCACTCCTTCGGCCGGATTAACATGCTACTCTATACATCCAGTGATTCACAGGTGATGTCTTCTCTAAATGTAAACTCCCTATTTACTTTTCTTCTCCATCCTACCCAGGTTGCAGTGATGTCTTCTCCTGATGACTGCACCTTCCACGGAAATTACATACTGTATTTTTTGCTTCATAAGACGCACTTTTTTCCTCCAAAAGTCTTATAAAGCGAATACTAGTGGGTGCTTCCATTATGGAAGCGCTCACTAGTATATATTAGGTGCCGGGAGCGGGGAAAGATACTCCCCCTACTGCGCTGCAGCTCCGCTCCAGTTCCGGCGCTCCTCTATCTTCTCAGGCCAGCGTTGAACTGTCCTGACCCCGTACAGTGTCAGGGCATAGTGTGCGCACTATGACCTGACGCTGCACGCAGTCAGGTGACAGTGCAACGCCAACCGGAGAAGACAGAGAAGTGTGACTTGCCGGAGATGAAGAGGAGCCAAGGCGCTGGAGAGGTAAGCAGAGTTTTTTGTTTTAGTCTCATGGGTGTCTTAAAGGGCTGATTTGGGGTCTGAAAGGGCTGATCTGAGGTCTAATGGGGTCTAAAAAGGGCTGATCTGAAGTCTTATGGGGGTCTGAAAGGGCTGATGGGGGTCTGAAAGGGCTGATCTGAGGTCTGCTAGGGGTCTGAAAGGGCTGATGGGGGTCTGAAAGTGCTGATGGAGGTCTGATGGGGGTCTGATCTGGAGGGCTGATATGGGGGTGTGATGTACTGTCCTGTTATTTATGGGGGGTCTGATATGAGGATCTGAAGAAAAATATTTTTTTTTCTTATATTCATACTCTGGGGTATCTAAAATCTGGGGTGTGTCTTATAATTGGGTACATCTTAGAAAGCGAAAAATATGGTAAGTTCAGACTTCAAGCCCCTAAATTCATACACACCAAAACCTCTAAGTATCGGTGACTGACTCTGCCAACCTAGAAGCTATGTATGCTCTGTGGCCAGCGTCAAGTCCACAGCCTGTCCATGTCACTTCACAGAACTCCCTGCCACACACTAGGACACAACCACTGAGTCTGATTCCATTGGACATATTGCAGCAAAGACACTGAACACATTCTGTGCACCTCACTCTTGTAGGCAACAAATCCTGCCAATGTTTTCAGCTGGATTCACATGGCAATTTAATAACAGCCGATAAAAAATCCACCAGTGACCTCTAAAATATATAGATTTCTTGTAACTTTAGACACAACATTTTATAGTATTGCTAGGAATAGGTGTGACAACTTCTAATTCATTTTGATGAAAAACAAGTTGTCACCATTAAAAGCTGGAAGAGCTCTAATTGCACAGTGTATTGGAGGCTGTATGGTTAGATTATTAAATTAATCAGGACTTCATAAATAAATCAGGGATAATTAAATAATTATGACTATGGAATTTGTGTGGACTTACCTTTTATTTACTTTACCGATTTAGAAGAATTTCAAAAAGTCTCGAATTAGTCATTGAAGTCCTAAGATCACACACTTTCCATTTAAAAGCAGTTTCTATGCTGCCAGCAATTTGGTCTGCACAGGTGAGCAGAAGCTTTCATTATTTGCCACATTATTTTTGCCGGCTCCCTATAATCATGTTGTGTATATAATTATGCTCCTTTCTTTGTCTGCTTTCCCTTTGTCCGTTTTCAAAGGCACCAGCGGTTTTTAGGGTCTCTAAGGCAACTGAGAATCAAAACCAACACAGAAGTAGTATCTTCTCCATGCTTTTCCTTTGTGTCTGAGCTTTTGGAATTTGATGTTTCTGCATGTGACTTCAAAAGAGTACAAGTAACAAACAAGTACTGTATAGTTCTTACAGAGAATGTGTAAGATGGATGTCTGTAGCCAGATTTGGATATATACTGCACCAGAAGACTAGTATGCCCCATAATTACTTTACAATTATGTTGCCTTTGTACAAGAATATAACTACTATAATACTACCTCCTATGTACAAGAATATAACTACTATAATACTGCCTCCTATGTACAAGAATATAACTACTATAATACCGCTCCTATATACAAGAAAATAACTACTATAATACTGCTCCTATGTACAAGAATGTAACTACTATAATACTGCTCCTATGTACAAGAATATAACTACTATAATACTGCTCCTATGTACAAGAACATAACTACTATAATACTGCATCTATGTACAAGAATATAACTACTATAATACTGCTCCTATGTACAGGAATATAACTACTACAATACTGCTCCTATATACAAGAACATAACTACTATAATACTACTTCCTATGTACAAGAATATAACTACTATAGTACTGCTCTTATGTACAAAAATATAACTAATATAATACTGCTCCTATGTACAAGAATATAACTACTATAATACTGCTCCTATGTACAAGAATATAACTACTATAATACTGCTCCTATGTACAAGAAAATAACTACTATAATACTATCTCCTATGTACAAGAATATAACTACTATAATATTCCTCCTATGTACAAGTATATAACTACTATAATACTGCTCCTATGTACCAGAATATAACTACTATAATACTGCCTCCTATGTACAAGAATATAACTACTGTAATACTGCTTCTATGTACAAGAATATAACTACTATAATACTGCTCCTATGTAAAATAATACGACTATTATAATACTGCTCCTATGTACAAGAATATAACTACTATAATACTGCTCCTATGTACAAGAATATAACTACTATAATATTGCTCCTATGCACAAGAATATAACTATATAACTACTATAATACTACTCCGATGTACAAGAATATCACTACTATAATACTGCCCCCTATGTACAAGTATATAACTACTATAATACTGCTCCTATGTACAGAATATAACTACTATAATACTGCTTCTCTGTACAAGAATATAACTACTATAATACTGCTCCTATGTACAAGAATATTACTACTATAATACTGCTCCTATGTACAAGAATATAACTGCTATAATACTGCTCCTATGTACAAGAATATAACTACTATAATACTGCTCCTATGTACAAGAATATAACTACTATAATACTGCCTCCTATGTGCAAGTATGTAACTACTAAAGGAATATAGAGGGTCATTTAGCCCCCTGAGCCAAGCCTCTGCTCTGGCGGTGGATCACCAAAGTTATGCAGAGGCAGTAGCCTCTACATAACTTCGGTGCATCCAGCGCCAATCTAAATATAAATATATTGTAGATTGCGGCACAACTGATATAATATAGGCACATATCAGGTTAATAAATGACCCCCTTAGTTGCTATAACAGTCTTAAAAGTGTGCTTTCCTTGCAGCCTCGTAGGTGACTTTGGCAGTGTGTTATGAACCTTCTTGTCTCAGCGTCTTATAATTTAATGAAGCTAATGGTTCAAGTAAATAAATTATCTGACATTAGGATACGTTAGGAGATGAACACTTAATCACCCCAAATCTTTTGAAAACTATAATGTAAAGACTTCACAGCTTTACTTAGCAGTAATTAAGTCTTCTCACTTTGATTCCTTAAAACAGAGCTTGATTTCAAATTAATTATCATCGTAATGATGGAGAGGAATCCACCTCCACGACGTGGCTGTGCAGAACCATGAATGATGCCCACAGACATGATTAGATAAGTCCTGTGCACCACATGCTGATCTATTCAGTGTAAACATACAGATGGGTGAGGGAAACAGTTATATAACTGAGATTCCACATTTTTGTAGTGGGGATGGGATTTAGCATGAGTCTTCTGCCAATTAGCTATCCTGCAAACTTGTACGAAACACTGTTAACATTTTAAAGATATTTAACCAATAAAAAACAGTATCAAGAAAATATCAATTCATAATAAGTTGTCCTCACAGAGATAAATAAACAGTAAATCTGTAAAGTTTTGAATGAATAGGAGGTATAAATGTTTATTTAAAGGCTATGTACACCTTTGGAGTCCATTTTTTATGATTGCATTTAACTTATTTTTGGCTAAAAATAAAATTTTCAGTTGGCCTATATTAGAAATATTGAGCTGTTCTGTCACAAAGGGTTAGCTGTTTTTCTAACAGTGTGACTGGTACTTTCACTTTGTGCCTTAGCGCTAAACTTATTTAAGCTACATTCTTATCAGTAAGGTAAGGATTGAACTATAATGAGTGTTTATAAGGTCAGAGAGCAGAGATAAGAGATAACTAGCCCATCAGCTCCCCAGATGACGGAAAAGACATAAGATCCACATGCAGCTAGTAGAGCATGTCAGCTCTAAATAGAAAAACGGATTCCATAATGTTAATAAAGACCAATTGAAAAAGTGATTTTTTAGGTCAAAATAAATATAATGCAATAATAATAATAATTTGCCCCCAAAGGTGTTCATATCCTTGAAACCATGAAAAGAATATTGAGTAAACAATATGTCACAGTGCAGTTAACTGTGACACTTGTTGGCATGCCGGCTGGCTGCAGCTGCTTCTGCATAGTGGCTGCAAGGTGCTACCCATGTACACTGGTTGCGTGGGGCTGCGTGCTGGCTACGGACTTCTGTGCGTGAACTGTGGTCTGTGAATGTGTACTCCCCATGGTCTGGGCATCTGTCTTTGTCCTACTGTGTTTCAGCATCGTTTATGTCTGAACTGTGTCTACTGTTTCTGATTGTTTGGGTTCCAGTTCCTGTCTGGTTTTTGAGCTTGGACTGCTGGAGTTATGCACCAGAGTCGGTTCTTGCAGGTTTAGGCCAAGAGCATCAGGATCATCCCAGGAAGTAGCGACCTGGTGAACCCTCAGGAAAGTCTATCCCCACCATCAGAGGGACTGTGAAGATCAAGGGTTCACTTAGACAACGCCCTTATGGATTGACCCCAAGTCAAACTGGAGCACTTGGTCCAGTAGTGATCCTTGTACCACTGTTTACCTTGCCTATTTGTCCAGGATTAGGTCTTTCATGCTTGGTCATGTTTAATAAAGTCTCATTTTCTCATCTCTGATCCGTTTGCCTGTTTTTTGTATGCTCGTGATATGTTCAGGGGTTCTGTTGACCCCTAGAACGTGACACAATAAAACATATTGTTACAACCAGATAACATTGCATTAAAGGGGATGTGCCATGAAAAATATTCTATAGTTGTCAAACCACCACCTGGATCTGAATTTTTTTTATGCATGTAATTACAAATTTAGCATAGCCACTGGATTATTCAATAACATGTATCTGTATACCATCACCTAATTTTTTGTCCTACTCACTGAGAAGGCTGCACATGCTCAGTTTCATCCTTCCACTGCCTCCTGAGCTGTAATAGGGAGAGCTGAGACTGCAGAAGAGAAGACACTCCACAGAGCAATGAATGAGAAGATTTCTGGATCCATGTGAGGTACAGGGCTGGTTCTAGCTTTGTTAGAAAGAGATTGTCATGTAATATAATATATGATGTCTGATTTAAATTTTTACACTATTTATGGGTTAATCCCTTTAAGAACAAAATGCCACCTGGTAACCCATTATTAAAGCCCCCAAACATAATACTGTATTGTTGTCTGAATCCACTGAGAATGACTGGTTCAGCCGACAGTTTAATGTGTATGAGGAGCTCCCAACAGATGATATGGTGGAAATGAAGGATCAGTGCGAAATTAAGATTTTTGCCTAGTCGAAAGTGTATGTGGGAGTTGGGAGGCAGTTGGGAGAGAGAGCTGTTGGCCAAATGTTCATTAAGCTGACATCTATTGAATACGCATGGTTGCCGTTAGGCATCACAACAGTTCACTCTGGTTCACTCTCCTGAACATTAAAAGTTTGGTGCTTTTGTCCATTCTCTTCTTATATATTTATTAGAGACAGCTATTTTACATTGTCATCTTATCAAGCATTATTAGATGATACAGCAGGAGCCAGTTATTGTATATTATCATCTTATCACACATTATTAGATGATACGGCAGGTGCCAGCTATTGCACATTGTTATCTTATCACACACTATTAGATGATACGGCAGGTGCCAGATATTGTACATTGTTATCTTATCACACATTATTAGATGATACAGCAGGTGCCAGATATTGTACATTGTTATCTTATCACACATTATTAGACGATACAGCAGGTGCCAGCTATTGCACCTTGTCATCTTATCACACATTATTAGATTATACAGCAGGCACCAGAATTGTACATTGTTATCTTATTACACATTATTAGATTATACAGTAGGTGCCAGCTATTGTACATTGTTATCTAATCACACATTATTAGTTCATACAATAGGTGCCAGCTATTGTACATTGTTATCTTATCACACATTATTAGTTCATACAGTAGGTGCCAGCTATTGTACATTGTTATCTAATCATACATTATTAGTTCATACAATAGGTGCCAGCTATTGTACATTGTTATCTTATCACACATTATTAGTTCATACAGTAGGTGCCAGCTATTGTACATTTTGGTCATACATTATTGATATATGAAAGACGTATTCAGTTGACATCTGCTTCATGTAAAAAATTATCTTCTTCTTGAAAGACTTAAATCGCTCTAATGCAAGTTTTCCTTGTCAAGATGAAGAAAAAATAAAAGAAACAATGTTCCCGGTGGTAAAGTTAATTTCTGCTGTGACAGGTAACATTTACGGTCCCAGTAATAGAGTAATGGCAGCTGCCTTGTATTGAACTGTTTTTCTAAGACTGACCCAAAATGACATGAATTTTTTTAATTTTTATTTTTTTATGCTTTTGTGAAATGTGTAGGATCCTTCACACATCATCTCTTTACAGTAACATAGACACGAGCAAGTGTTACATTAGGGAAGCTGCTGTCAGAAAATTAGATTGTTGCAGCTTTCCTGTCAGACTGATACATGGAAAACAATTATATTATTTTTCATTGTCCTTTCTTGCAATGATTCAGTTTTATTTCAGACAACTCACAGCTAAGAACAAGGGTGTGAAATCTTTGTACATAACAAATAATGGGGAGTTATGAGATAACTAGACCATGTCTACAGAACTGCAAATAAAAAAAAAGCAAGATGTCTATGTGCTGATTTCGGTAGGACCAACTGACCATCCTGATGGCAAATGTTGGGGGACAGATGGCTTGAGTGTGTTGAATTTCGATGTGCCCAGTCCTCCTGTTCTCATGTGTAATATAAGCCACTTTCTGCTGAATGTAAATTATGCTTAAATTTAATGCTTTTGGTGACATATGTATAAAAAAAAAATAAGCGAAAAAAATAATCCCCTGGGCCACAGCTAAACAATGGGGTGTGACTACTGCAGCACTCCCAGGTCTTCACAACAATTTTTGTTTATTCACCTCTTTAGCACTCTTTGCACTAAAGAAAATACAAAATTTTTGTGAAGCCTTGGGAGTGCTGCAGTTTTCTTCTGGATTTGTGTTAAGTTGGGGTACAACGGACTGGTACCTAACACTGACGGCAGCACCACAGAATGGACTTTAATAACCTGTAAGTGCTGCTACAACTTGAAACTTGTGTTTGGATGGGGGTGACTAGAGATGAGCGAATTGAATACCATGAAGTGGAATTCGATCTGAATTTCAGGATAAATTCAATGCATCTCAAAGCCGAAATTCCTAGTGCTTCGTGTTAGCGAATCAATTTAACCTGAAATAGTGTAAAAAACAAAAAACAAATCATACTTATCTCCTCCATTTGCTCGCAACGGGCCACCAGCCTCCATCTTGATTGAAGATCTTGGCGAAATCCCGTGCGTGGTGACATATGACATCATCACACCAGTGGGTGTGATGACGTCATCTTGGGCTGTGTGAGATTTCGTGCCAGATCTTCAAGCAAGATGGCGGCAGCCGGCCCGTCGCAAACAATGGAGGTGGTAAGTTTGATTAGATTTTTTTCATGTTAATTTTACACTGCTCAGATGCCGCAATCATGTATGAACGTGGTGTCTGAGGGGTACAATGCAAGGGGTGGCACTATCACAGCTGCCTGTCATCGTACCTGCTACTTACAAAAAACTGCGCTTCGTGACGAAGTAATTCGTCACAAAACAATTTTTTTTGTAAAATTTGGCGAAGCAGCCGAGTCAAACTTTCTAAAAATTCGCTCATCTCTAGGGATGACTTCACAGGAAATTAGGGTGGCTTAGGCTGTCGCAAAGGAAATCAACTAATGGGTGATATAAAGTAAAGGTCCTTTAGCATTGGTCAATGATTGAGCTGTTTATCAGGAAACAATGTATTAACACTCGGTGTAAAAGTAGCGTTGATACTGACACCTAAATTATTAATTCCGAATATTGATGCTGGACAGTAGATCATGCTATGTAAGCAGTGATCTGTTGCCCAGATAAAAAAAAATCTGTATTGGAGCATTTAAACCACATATCACTCATCCACATATAGAGTAAATAATTGCTGCATGTAAATGGAGCTGTCACCTCCTCTGATGGGTAGGCAGTTATCAGAAAGGAACAGTTCATTCCCTGTAATTGCCTACTCAGTCAACCAGTGTATATGGGACCTTTAGACTAGACACTAGATAGTCTAAAGATGCACCAGATTTATAATCCTGCATCAGCTACAGTGATAGATCTGGCAGATCTTGATGCTGCGTAAATTTACAGTAACTAACTATTGTATTAGACAGGATTAGTAAATCTACCTCAGTGCATTACAAATCCTGACTTGTTACAACAGAGATCAGTGTTTGCTTTAACTGACAGCAATTAGAGATATTTAAAATTGGATAAAATTACAGAAATGGCAGCCATACCGGAATTAGTAAATGTGATCCTGTGAATACTCTTAGTAATATCTGATTTCATATTTTTTAAGTTGTCCACAAAATATTTAGCATAATAGAAATTCAAGACGTCTTACCTATTGATGCATGGCTTTACTACTGTAGCGGCTGCTTGACGATGACTTCTTATAGAGAAAAGTAGATAAATGTAGTGGCTCACTAGTTTGACAATAATGTCTAGTTCGGTGCTACTAATCACTAGGCTATACCCTAGCCTTATTATGTTCAAAAAGTGGAAATAGGATCAATGTGTGATGAGCACTCGTTTCACATTTGGTGGAGGATGGGACAATATGTATATATATGGATGTGTGTGAATATAGAGGTGTATCACTTATAGAGGATGGGACAGTATGTATATATGTGGATATGTGTGAATATAGAGGTGTATCACTTAAGGTGCATGACAGCAACAATACTTGCGGTATTCTGTGGTATGGGGTTATATACTGTGGTATGCGGTTATATACTTGCAGTATAGGGTTTTGGCTACTATAGTTAGATAATTGAAATGCAAAATAGCGTTACAGAATAGCGTTGTGGCTAGTTGCAATACAAAATAACGTTTCAGCTAATGGTATGCAAAGTAAAAATACAATATTTATTTAGCAAAACAATCTCATTAGAGTAAAATAAAGATA
The DNA here is from genome assembly GCA_900303285.1 of Rhinella marina. NCBI lineage: Eukaryota > Metazoa > Chordata > Amphibia > Anura > Bufonidae > Rhinella > Rhinella marina. The sequence goes on along the minus strand of ONZH01026448.1, from coordinate 15,854 downwards.
GAAATAAAAATAGAAATGGAACCAGCGCTGGTATACGCATAAAAATAAAAAATTTAAAAATAAAAATGTACACAAAAAAATATATATAAATGTGTGTGTAAAAATAATATAAATATATATATAAAAAACAAAAAATCGTCTCTATTTCAGCGGTAAGAATATTCTCTATTCCAGCAATGAAAGGAAAATTGGTCTCTATTAGATAGTGCAAATGCCAGCAAACCGTGTTGTTTCTTTCCTATTTGTATATCAAAGTCACTTGTAACATTAGTAACATTAGGGGTCCCCGTCTGCTATTTGTAGAAAATTCAATAGTAGAGAATTCAATAGTGGAAGAAAAACCAGAAATGAGTTCAATACTTTACCCTCCTGTCGGGGTTTGCAGGCGAGCGTTGCGCTGTAATGATGCAGCGATACAGCCGACTCGTGGCGTCCCACGTGGGAGGTTGTCCGGGCTGTTGGCGCGCTGGTTTGAATCCAAAGGAGCGCTTGAGATGCTGGGTGCTGGGAAAGCGCTTAAGATGCTGAGTCACGTTTCTGTTGGTCTCGTGCTGCAACCCTGGCTTTTAGTTGTAGCTGTGGCGCTGTAGTGATTTAGTAATTCAATCGCTGATTTAGAATTCCTTCCAATGAGGTGTCTTTGTGGTATATATTAATATGCACTATAGTGCTGTTCTGTTGTGCCGTAATTTCTCCACAGGGTATAAACCAAACGCGTTTCGGGGCGTACCTATGCCCCTTCCTCAGTGGTATGTGGAGTTTCTCTTTGTGTGGCACAGATATAGTCCTTTGAGCCCCTCCTATCTCGTTAGGGGTGGGAGAGGGGTTCAGAGATCTGGATTCCTGGAAAACTGGATTACCCTGTGGATCATATTTACAACATATACACTAAAATAAGAAATAAAAAATAAAATAAAATAAAATGTACCAGATATGTACTATAGTCGTATCTATATAGTCGTAGATTATTATACAATCCTCTACCATACTTATAAGGGTTTTTTAATTCTTGATTTTTCAAAAATGCAGTTGGGTGAGGATGCATGTAGTAGCCGAGAATGCAAGTGATTCTTAATTTTTATTTTTCGTTTTTTTTATTCCTTATTTTTGTTTCTTACTTCTCATTTGTTTGTATGGTGGGATATTTATAGTGTTTTTAACTTAAATATTCATCCATAATCAAGGATGCAAGTGATATCTTCATTTTTTCTTTCTTTTTTCTTTTTTCTTTAAATGTACTCATTTCCATTTTTCTCCTTGTTTTAGAATGTTATCCTTAAAGAGGATAATGAGATTGTTTTGCTAAATAAATATTGTATTTTTACTTTGCATACCATTAGCTGAAACGTTATTTTGTATTGCAACTAGCCACAACGCTATTTTGTAACGCTATTTTGCATTTCAATTATCTAACTATAGTAGCCAAAACCCTATACTGCAAGTATATAACCGCATACCACAGTATATAACCCCATACCACAGAATACCGCAAGTATTGTTGCTGTCATGCACCTTAAGTGATACACCTCTATATTCACACACATCCACATATATACATATTGACGATGACTTCTACCATTAGATTATTTTCTATTAGAGATAAGCAAATTTTCTAAAATTTGTATTGGTCCGAATCATCTGAATCACCACAGAAATTAGATTGTACTTGAATCAAAGTGTTTCAAATGCCTGGAAATTCTCTTTCTGTCTCTTTGCGAAAAAGAAAGGATTTTTTTTTAAATTTGAGTCGTATTTTGATTCTAATAAATCGATTTGCTCGTCTCTACTTTCTATCTTTGTTCTCAAATCTTTTTCTTTTTTCCCATTGCTGAAGCATAGAGCTCTATGTTGTGTCTGTTTTTTGCAGACCAATTGACTTCAATGGTTTCATTGTTTGCATTTTTGGGTGTTATATCTGTTTACGAAACGGACACATGGATGTGGACAGCACACACATGACACAGATACAAAATATAGGCGTTGTGATTTTGGCAGCATGGCTTTAGGTGGACGCCTGTGGGCAGCACAGTGGCTCAGTGGTTAGCACTGGTACCTTGCAGTGCTGGGGCCCTGGGTTTGAATCTGATCAAAGACAACATGTTCTCCCCATGTTTTTATATGTTCTCCCCGTGTTTGCGTGGGTTTTCTCCCACACTCCAAAGACATACCGATAGGGAATTTAGATTGTGAGCCCTATTGTGTCTGCTAATGTCTGTAAAGTGCTGCGGAATATTTCAGTACTATATAAGTGCACAAAATAAATAAATAATAAATATAGTGTCTAAATAGGGTGAAAGAAAAGAGTAACTTCAGACTTTTGTAGACATTTTTTAGAGAACCAAGTCCTGTTTGAGACTGGTGAGTTGGGGAGTGAAGTCCCTGGGTTATAGAGATCCAGTTATTTTATGTGTAGTAGAAAATGATACATTTCATATAGTAACTAGAAGGGATGCAGTCATTTTTGAAGGGATGCAGTCATTATTGTTATGCTGATAATAAAGAATACAGCAGTTTGCACAATTAGTTAAAAAGATTCTCTACAAAATCTGCACTGAATAGCATCTCACTCGGACACAGTAAAAACAATCTACACATGTCTGTAGAGCAAATTATAAGGGACCTGCCAGTAATGTCATCCTCTAGAGCTAAACACAAGGCATTTCTGCCGTGTCCACCCAACTGTGCTATTGTGTGCTAGTAATTCTGTTGCCATGGTTACCCATGAAGCTCTCAATGAAGAAATAAAAATAATACACTTAAGATTTTTGGAAAAATAAATGTGATGTGTTTTCGGATTGGGGCACAACTAAAGTCTCAGAATGTATGACATTTTGGAAGGTGACTGTGGTCACATTAAAAAAAAAGGATCGATGTGGATAGTGACTAGATGTCTTATTATTAGGCCACCTTGTTCTCTCAATATCTCAAATGCTTGAAGTCATCCACAAAATAATAAGCATTGAAGAATTTCAATAGTATGTAACATAGTAACACAGTTTATAAGGCCGAAAAAAGCCCTCCGTCCATCCAGTTCAGCCTGTTATCCTGCAAGTTGATCCAGAGGAAGGCAAAAAAACCCTGTGAGGTAGAAGCCAATTTTCTTCACTTTAGGGGAAAAAATCCTTCCCGACTCAAATCAGGCATCAGAATATCTCCCTGGATCAACTACCCCTCTCCAGTAACTATAACCTGTAATATTATTACTCTCCAGAAATACATCCAGGCCCCTCCTGAACTCTTTTAGTGAACTTACCATCACCACCTCCTCAGGCAGAGAGTTCCATAGTCTCACTGCTCTTACCATAAAGAAGTGTCTCTATGTTTGTGTACAAACCATTTTTCCTCCAGACACAGAGGATGTCCCATAGCTATGCATCCCTGATCTTAATGGCTTTAGCAGCATCTACCTGACACTATTGCCACCATTGCTACTAGTGCTATCATTTGACTTACAGTCTACAAGTATTCCCAAATCCTTTTTGTTCCCCAGTTCTGTCAACACTGCTTCATGGTTAGGAGCAGGGCTGCTTCTGCCATGAGGCGATATGAGCATCTCGCCTCAGTTGGCGGCTGAACTGCCTCTGAAGGAGTAGCACTTTGCGGCAGGACATGGGAGCTTATGGTCCCTGCCCACCGTTCAGCCTCATAGGCCTCAGACAACCAGGCCAGAAGCCTATGAGGTAGTAAAATGGCACAGGCGGTCGCGATGCAATGACAAGCGGCAACTCAAGCCACAACCGGAAGAGGTCTGTGGTGTGTAACGTGGACGGCGGCATGGAGTGGGACACATGTAAGTATTTAGTGTTTCTTTTTAAAATATATTAATTTTGCATTCTATATAAATCCCTACAGGGGACATTATACTAAATGGGGGATAATAGCGGGGAGCATTATTTATAAAACCCTACAGGGGGACATTAAACTAAGTGGGAGACTAGAAGGGTGGAAGCATTTTACTACAGGAGGTGCATTATACTAATCACAATGGGACTACAGGGGTGCATTATACTACAGGGGGACGACAGGGGCGCATTACACTACAGGGGTGCATTATACTACAGGGAAACTACAGGATGTATTATATTACAGGTGTATTAAAGGGGCATATTATACTACAGCAGGACTAAAGGGTGCATTATACTACAGGGGGAATACAGGGAACCTTATACTACGGGGGGCATTATATAATGGGGTACTGCAGAGGCACAATATGCTACGGTCACCTTTTAAAGAGGACCTTTCACCTCTCCTGACATGCCTATTTTAATAGCTTCAGGCATTCCCCACGTACTAACAATTCTGGAGCATTTAATCTTATGTCTCTGTGTTGTACCATTCCTTTATTATTTGCACTAGAAGTTATATGTGAATTGCTATTTGCCTTCAGTAAGGGAACAGAGGGGAGGTAACCAGTTGGGGGTGTGTCCCTGCACAGACTCCCTCTATCCAATCAGTGCTGCCATGTTCAGACTGTGCAGGTACACACCCCCAACTTGTTACCTCCCCTCTGTTCCTTTACTGAAGGCAAATAGCAATTCACATATAACTTCTAGTGAAAATAATAAAGGAATGGCACAACATAGAGCCATAAGAATAGATGCTCTAGAATTCTTGTTACATGGGGAATGCATGAAGCTATTAAAACAGTAATGTCAGGAACGGTGAAAGGTCCTTTTTAAGTACAGTATTTGGCCAATACTTGTGCATATAACTTTTATATATATCATTAATCTAATCATCTCACTATGATACAACCATGTTACTATACACTGCTATACACTGTCATTCATCACTATGATATAATCATGCTATTAATTCATGCTACTGTATTCATACACTATGATGTGCTAATAACAATAATGTGCTAACCATCATGTTACCGATATCACAGTATAAATCATTTCTTTCAAAATACCTTTATTGTATCCTTTCCTTTTGATATCTTCATTGTATGTCCATCATGTGATGCCAAGAATTTATTGTAGTATACTTTTTGTTATCTTTTGTATGCACCAGCTTCATAAAGGGCTATATACTTCCTAAAGCACAAAACATTGCTGTGTTACATTATTACAGTTTGCACTACATTTTCGGCTGAATAAAAAAAGATTTACATGTGAAACTACATATTTTGGAGTGCCGTCTGATGTTGTGTATCTATAAATAGTACAAGGAGACTATAGGGTTTAAGAGCATTAAAAATACTAGAAATACATGGGGGGCATTATAATACTGGAGGCACTACATGGGGGGGGGGGCTGGCATTACACATTCTGGCACTATATAAAGGGGACATTATTATACAGGCCAGAATACTACAGAGGGAAATATAATACAGGCTGGAGCACCACAGGAGGCATTATAATACAGGAAGCACTGCATCAGGGCTTTATAAATACTGGGGCTACTACAGGTGGCCTTATTACTTCTGTGGGCACTACAGATGTGCCTTATACATAAGATTAATTACTACTGTGGGCTGTAAGCAGAGGTCTTGTTACTGCTGGGGCACTATACGTGGGCCTTTAATTATTCTGGAGGCACTATGGGGCATTATTACTACTGGGGGTACTGTGGGGGCATTATTATTATTGGGCACAATATTGAGGGTATTACTACTAATAGGCATAATCTTGGGGAGCATTCTTGCTAGTGTGGCACTCCAGGGGGCACTATTAGCAAAAAAGGGCACTCTGGGAAAAAATTATCACTATTAGTGGGACTTTAGTCCTGTGGGGGACTTTCTGTATGACACTATTATTTTTATTATTTTTTCAGTATAGTATTTGGGGACATTGGGAACAGTGGCAGTCTTGGACACCACACAAATCTTTGTGGGGATCCCATATGCCAGGGGGTCCCTCTAAGCACCTTGACAGGCAGATCAGACAGCACCAAATCTTTCCACAGGTCACAGGAGCCTACAGCTCGAGTCCCTGCTGTTTACTCTCCATCAGCCTGCATGAGATTTTGCACGGTATCTTCAATCAAGATGGCTACGACGGCCTCTCTGTGAGCAAATGGATGAGGCGAGTATGTATTTTCTTTAACCGCTATTTCAGGAAAAATAAATTTGTTATCACGAAGCATGAGGAAATTCGTTTCAATTCAATTTGTTTGGCTTTGATTCACTCAACACACTAATTATAAATAAAGGGGGCACGGCTGGGGGATGTTATAATAAAGTTGGGAAAAAAGTATTTAGTCAGCCACCAATTGTGCAAGTTCTCCCACTTAAAAAGATGAGAGAGGCCTGTAATTGACATCATAGGTAGACCTCAACTATGAGAGACAAAATGAGAAAACAAATCCAGATTATAACGTTGTCTGATTTTTTAAGAATTTATTTGAAAATTATGGTGGAAAATAAGTATTTGGTCAATAACAAAAGTTCATCTCAATACTTTGTTATATATCCTTTGTTGGCAAAGACAGAGGTCAAACGTTTTCTGTAAGTCTTCACAAGGTGGGCACACACTGTTGGTGGTATGTTGGCCCATTCCTCCAAGCAGATCTCCTCTAGAGCAGTGATGTTTTGGGGCTGTCACTGGGCAACAAGGACTTTCAACTCCCTCCAAAGGTTTTCTATGGGGTTGAGATCTGGAGACTGGCTAGGCCACTCCAGGACCTTGAAATGCTTCTTATGAAGCCACTCCTTCGTTGCCCTGGCAGTGTGCTTGGGATCATTGTCATGCTGAAAGACTGAGCCACGTTTCATCTTCAATGCCCTTGCTGATGGAAGGAGGTTTGCACTCAAAATCTCACGATATATGGCCCCATCCATTCTTTCATGTACACAGATCAGTCATCCTGATCTCTTTGCAGAGAAACAGCCCCAAAGCATGATGTTGCCACCCCATGCTTCACAGTAGGTATGGTGTTCTTTGGATACAACCCAGCATTCACTCTATTTCAAACACAACGAGTTGTGTTTCTACCAAACAGTTCTACTTTGGTTTCATCTGACCATATGACATTCTCCAAATACTCTTCTGGAACATCCAAATGCTCTCTAGCAAACTTCAGACGGGTCCGGATATGTACTGGCTTAAGCAGGGGGACATGTCTGGCACTGCAGGATCTGAGTCCCTGGCGGTGTAGTGTGTTACTGATGGTAGCCTTTGTTACGTTGGTCCCAGCTTTCTGCAAGTCATTCACTAGGTCCCCCCGTGTGGTTCTGGGATTTTTGCTCACAGTTCTTGTGATCTACGGGGTGAGATCTTGCATGGAGCCCCTGATCGAGGGAGATTATCAGTGGTCTTGTATGTCTTGCATTTTCTAATTATTGCTCCCACAGTTAATTTCTTCACACCAAGCTGCTTGCCTATTGCAGATTCAGTCTTCCCAGCCTGGTGCAGGTCTACAATTTTTTTTCTGGTGTCCTTCGACAGCTCTTTGGTCTTCACCATAGTGGAGTTTGGAGTGTGACTGTTTGAGGTTGTGGACAGGTGTCTTTTATACTGATAACAAGTTCAAACAGGTGCCATTACTACAGGTAATGAGTGGAGGACAGAGGAGCCTCTTAAAGAAGAAGTTACAGGTCTGTGAGAGCCAGAAATCTAATTTGCAAATACATTCTTTAAAAATTAGACAATGTGATTTTCTGGATTTGTTTTCTCATTTTGTCTTTCATAGTTGAGGTCTACCTATGATGTCAATTACAGGCCTCTCTCATCTTTTTAAGTGGGAAAACTTGCACAATTGGTGGCTAACTAAATACTTTTTTCCCCACTGTAAAACCATAAAAATATACCTTGTCACCTCCCTTTTTGAAGTGACTTTACCAGCAAATAAAGGAATGCACTAACAGAGCACTGAAAAGACTTTCGGCAGACACTGAACAAGTGTGGTTTGGGACGTCAATGTTTCCCAAAATGTTAAGTCAAGGGGAGACTCGAGCATTTTTTGCTGGGGACCAAGGCTCTGCCTAGGGAAGGCTGGGTGAAAACCTGGAAACCTCAGAAAATGATGGAAACACCACGGAAATGGACAGGAAACAGCAGGGGCAGCATGCATGGATGCCTCTGAGGCTGCCTAATCCCACCATTACCCCAAATTCTCCTGCAACAGCCTGGTGGTTACCCTCATGGCAATTGTGCTCACCCAGACCAAGAAAGGCGAGCCACATACCCATCACATGTTAGGGAAGCACCCAACTAGGTGCAACGAAGGTCCATCACCGCCTGCAGGTGACACCACTGCTCATGCTGGCACTGCAGCTAAAATCAAGTTTAGTATCTGTTCTTATCAGTTGCTGTGGCTGTTGGATGTATAGTAGTGAGCATAGCTGCTTCCCAAGCATCTAAAAAATAAATCAGTACAATATCTAATACGTCCCCCTACCCGGGTAAATTGTTTGGAGAGAGGGCCTGTAGGTGGGGGGGAAGGAGGTTTCGCTGGAAGAGCCAGAGGAGTGCCCCCTGGGCTAGCTGGAATGCATTTGGAAATACTCTAGCATCAGCCGGTGCAGTATTGATTCTTCTCAGTTTAATACCGTATACGTCCCCTATCTTGGGACCTTATATTTTATGGATTTTTCGACCACGGAAAATGGAAAAAGAGCTTGCTCTGGCCAGGGGAGTGTCTTTCCCACTGCAGCTAAGGGGAAGTGTCCATGCTCTGCCTATCACAGGTCAGGAGGGAAATAAAAGAAGAACCAAACAAAAATCTGTACAATATCTAAGACGTCCCCTATCGGGGTAAATTGTTTGGAGAGAGGGCCTGTAGGTGGGGGGCAGGCTGGGGGGAAGGAGGTTTCGCTGGAAGAGCCAGAGGAGTGCCCCCTGGGCTAGCGTGTGTGGTGGTGACAACAGCCGGGTGTAGTTAGAATGACGATGCAGGACCCCAACTTAAAAATTTAGCATCAACCGGTACAGTCGTAAATTATGAGACTGATCAAGTATGGTATGTCTTCTATGTATACTACTCAGTTTAATACCGTATATGGCAGCTATCCGGAAAAATAGTTTGTAGTGAGAGAGAGAGAAAGATAGGACAAAGAAGTAAATTGTTTGGAGAGAGGGCCTGTAGGTGGGGGGCAGGCTGGGGGGAAGGAGGTTTTGCTGGAAGAGCCAGAGGAGTGCCCCCTGGGCTAGCGTGTGTGGTGGTGACAACAGCCGGGTGTAGTTAGAATGACGATGCAGGACCCCAACTTAAAAATTTAGCATCAACCGGTACAGTCGTAAATTATGAGACTGATCAAGTATGGTATGTCTTCTATGTATACTACTCAGTTTAATACCGTATATGGCAGCTATCCGGAAAAATAGTTTGTAGTGAGAGAGAGAGAAAGATAGGACAAAGAAGTAAATTGTTTGGAGAGAGGGCCTGTAGGTGGGGGGCAGGCTGGGGGGAAGGAGGTTTCGCTGGAAGAGCCAGAGGAGTGCCCCCTGGGCTAACGTGTGTAGTGGTGACAACAGCCGGGTGTAGTTAGAATGACGACGCAGGACCCCAACTTAAAAATTTAGCATCAACCGGTACAATTGTCAATTATGAGCTACATCAAGTGTGGCATGACTTTTAAATGGATATTGCATGTGGTCACGTACTCCCTGGAACCCCATAGTCACCCCTTCCCTGATGTGCTAGCCCAGAACATTCTCTGCCCTAATTCGCAAGAACTTATGCTGTTTCCGTGTGCTGACAGTGGGGATTTACCAGTGTTGTCTGAGGAGGTGGTGGACAATGGCGAGACACAGGTGTCGGGGGGTGAGGTAGTTGTATGGGAAGCAAGTTACAGTGGGGACTCCTTGGGGGGGAATTTCTCAGGATGGGACAGATTCAACTTGGGTGGATCAGGCACAGGAACAGATGAATTTTTTGGGGGGTTTGTTTAACTTTTATTTAGCAAAAATAACCACAGAGATATTTATTCGTTATCTTCTCTGCGCAGTCTGGCTTAGGGGTTCGTCACTTTGATGGTGAGCTGTGCCGCTCTCTCCACAATGGTCTGTAGGTTCTTAGATGGAGACTTTGTCGGCGATTTCAGTACAGAAGGACTTGTTGCTCATCCACAGAACCTCGACCTCCTTGACATTGTGGACAAGGAATTTGCGGGTGGACCAGGAATTTGCGGAACCCTGTGGGCAACATGTGTTTGGTCATCTACTTGCTACCGTATCCAATGTTGGGCGATATAGATTCGCAAGTAATATTATTTTTCACACCTATCCCAAAAATAAAAATGTATGCAGTTTGCGCAAATAAAACTGGAAACTGGAATTGGAGAGAGGGCCTGTAGGTGGACCTCCGGAAAAATTGTTTGGAGAGAGGGCCTGTAGGTGGAACTCCGGAAAAATTGTTTGGACAGAGGGCCTGTAGGTGGACTCCGAAAAAATTGTTTGGAGAGAGGGCCTGTAGGTGGACCTCCGGAAAAATTGTTTGAAGAGAGGGCCTGTAGGTGGACCTCCGGAAAAATTGTTTGAAGAGAGGGCCTGTAAGTGGACCTCCGGAAAAATTGTTTGAAGAGAGGGCCTGTAGGTGGACCTCCGGAAAAATTTTTTGGAGAGAGGGCCTGTAGGTGGACCTCTGGAAAAATTGTTTGAATAGAGGGCCTGTAGGGGGCCCTCCGGAAAAATTGTGCTAAAAGAGTGCCAGTTGGACCTCTAAAAAATGGCGTTTTTTGGGTCAGCGTTAGGCAAAGACGATATGTAGGAGGAGGAGGAGTAGGAGGAGGAGTAGGAGGAGGAGTAGAGAAGAGGAATCGGATACATAAGTTATTTAAATCTTTAGCTGCTTTCCCCCGGAGGAGATTTGAATTCCGGTGAAATCCAGGCTTTGTTCATTTTAATAAGCGTCAGCCTGTCAGCGCTGTCAGTTGACAGGCGTGTGCGCTTATCGGTGATGACGCCACCAGCTGCACTGAATACCCGCTCTGACAGCACGCTAGCGGCAGGGCAGGCCAGCACCTCCAAAGCGTACAGCGCCAGTTCAGGCCACGTGTCCAGCTTTGAAACCCAGTAGTTGTATGGAGCAGAGTGATCGCTACGGACGTTGGTATGGTCAGCTAGGTACTCCCTCACCATCTTTCTGTACAGCTCCCCCCTACTCTGCCTAGACTGGGGACAGGTGACAGTGTCTTGCTGGGGTGACATAAAAGTGGCAAAGGCCTTGGAGAGCGTTCCCCTGCCAGTGCTGGACAAGCTGCCTGCTCGCCTCCTCTCCCCCACTACTTGGCCCACAGAACCATGCCCTCTGCCTCTAGCGGCGTCAGATGGGAAGAATTGTTTCAGCTTGTGCACCAGGGCCTGTTGATATCTATTCACTCTCATACTCCTTTCCTCTGCAGGGATGAGAGTGGAAAGGTTCTGCTTGTACCGTGGGTCCAGGAGAGTGAACACCCGGTGTTTGAAAAAATTCTTCTAACGCGAGGGTCACGGGATAGGCAGCCTAACATGAAGTCTGCCATGTGCGCCAGAGTCCCAACACGTAAGAATTCCCTCTCCTCAATGGCCTGACTCTCCATTTCCTCCTCCTCCTCCTCCTCCTCCAAGTCCTCCTCTTCAGCCCATACACGCTCAAGAGTTAAGGACTGAGCACTGGTACCCTCTACTGTCTCGCCGACATTCTCCTCCTCTTCCTCCTCATCCTCATCCCCCTCCTCCGATACGTGCTGAGAAACAGAACGGAAGGTGCTCTGGCTATCAAGCGACGTATCTTCCTCCACTGTCTCTTGTGACAAGCGCAAAGCATCCGACTTGATGCTGAGCAGTGAGTTTTTCAACAGGCAAAGCAGCGGGATGGTGAGGCTGATAATGGCGGCATCGCCGCTGACCATCTGTGTTGACTCCTCAAAGTTGCTCAACACCTGGCAGATATCAGACATCCACATCCACTCCTCATTGTAGACTTGAGGAATCTGAGAGACCTGACTACCAGTTCTGGTGGAAGTTGACATCTGGCAGTCTACAATCGCTCTGCGCTGCTGGTAAATTCTGGATAACATGTTTAATGTGGAATTCCATCTCGTGGGCACATCGCACAACAGTCGGTGAGTGGGCAGTTGTAGGCGGCGCTGCGCTGCCCTGAGAGTGGCAGCATCTGTGCTCAACTTGCGGAAATGCGCACAGATGCGGCGCACCTTGGTGAGCAAATCAGACAGATTGGGGTATGTCTTGAGGAACCGCTGAACTATGAGATTGAACACGTGGGCCAGGCATGGCACATGTGTCAGTCTGCCGAGTTGCAGAGCCGCCACCAGGTTACGCCCGTTGTCACACACAACCATGCCTGGCTTGAGGTTCAGCGGTGCCAGCCACACATCGGTCTGCGCCGTGATGCCCTGTAACAGCTCTTGGGCGGTGTGCCTTTTGTTCACCTAAGCTCAGCAGTTTTGAGCACCGCCTGCTGGCGCTTACCCACGGCACTGCTGCTGCGCCTAGAGCTACCGACTGAAGGCGCCATGCCCACGGATGGTAATTCGGTGGAGAGGAGGAGGGGTCGGAGGAGGAGGAGGCATAGTACGTCTGAGAGACCGTGACCGAGGTAGGCCCCGCAATCCTCGGTGTGGGCAGTACATGAGCGGCCCCAGGGTCATTCTCGGTCCCAGCCTCCACCAAGTTAACCCAATGTGCCGTCAGTGAGATGTAGTGTCCCTGCCCGGCAGCACTTGTCCACGTGTCCGTGGTTAGGTGGACCTTCTCAGAAACAGCGTTGGTCAGGGCACGGATGATGTTCTGTGACACGTGCTGGTGTAGGGCTGGGACGGCACATCGGGAAAAATAGTGGCGGCTGGGGACGGAATACCGAGGGGCAGCCACCGCCATGAGATTTCGAAAGGCCTCGGTCTCTACCAGCCTATAGGGCAGCATCTCCAGGCTAAGCAATTTGGAGATGTGGACGTTGAGGGCTTGGGCATGTGGGTGGGTGGAACTGTATTTCCTCTTGCGCTCCAGCGTCTGCTGTAAAGACAGCTGAACGCTGCGCTTGGACACGTTGGTGGACACTGTGGAGGATCGTGGAGGCGAAGGTGTGGTTTTCCGGCGGGAGGCGCTCGTGCCGGGGTCCTGGGCAGGGGGTTGACTAGCAGAGGCAGCGAGTGACACAGGGGAAGGAGCAGTGGTGTGACCCGCAGGAGGTGGTGAACGGCCTTGGTTCCATTGAGTGGGGTGTTTAGCACTCATATGCCTGCACATGCTGGTGGTGGTTAGGCTAGTAGTGGTGGCACCCCTGCTGATCCTGGTGTGGCACAGGTTGCACACCACAGTCCGTCGGTCATCCTCACTTTCTTTAAAGAACCTCCAGACTTGCGAACATCTAGGCCTCGCCACGGGAGCTTCACTACGTGAAACAGTTGCTGATGATGCACCAGCTCTGGCCCTGCTTCTCCCTCTGGCCACACCACTGCCTCTTACAACCTGTTCTGGTGCAGCACTCGTCCTCCGCCTCAGAAGCACTGTCTTCACTCGGCATATCAACCCAGCTTGGGTCAGTCACCTCGTCATCCTCCGATTCCTCAGTCTGCTCCCCCCTCGGAATTCCTCCCCTAACAACAACTTCACCACTGTCTGACAACCGTGTCTCCTCATCGTCCGACACCTCTTTACAAACTTCTTCCACTAAGTCAACATTGTCATCATCATCATCACCCACAGACTGCGACAGTTGGAAAACTTGGGCATCGGGAACGAGGTCAGCAGCAACCTGAGAAGTGGTTTGTGACTCTGGGAGGGTCCAGAAAACAGTTCCGAGAGTATGCCGGATCGCATTCCAAATTTTCCTGGGAGGGGGCAGACTGGGGGAAGGAGGTTGAGGTGGAGGAGCTATAGGAGTGCTCCTTGGGTAACGTGGGTGGACTGCGTGGAAGACTGATGGTGGACAAATTACTTGAAGCATTGTCCGCAATCCACGAGATCAGCTGTTCGCACTGTTGTGGTTTCAACAGTCTCTACCACGTGTCCTGTAAGTTGAGAATGAGGCTAGGGAGTGTAGCTTGCGAATCCCTGCTCCTCATCGCGGGTACTGTTCACTGCCAGTGGTCTGCCCCTGCAGTTCCCACGCCCTCGTCCTCGACCTTAGCCTGGGTTCACCATTTTTTTATATAGAAAGTGTCTACCTAGGACAGATATATACGGATTGGAGCGAGTGTGCTGAACTGTGACACACAGAAAGGTACCAGCTGAGTAAATGGATTTGTATCACTGAGCTAAAACAACTGAAAAAAAATTTTTTTTTGTTTTTGTTTTTTGGGAACGTATTGCAAGAACTATGTAGAACCGACTGACACCCTGTTAACGTGGCTATTTAGTCTGCAACCAAACAAATGTCGCACAGAGAGTTTCTGGATCAAGCTTAGATGATATTGTAGCAAATGACTTGGTTGTATGTGACAGAGGTCACCTGACAGTATTACGGATGGGAGCTAGTGTACTGAACTGTGACACACAGAAAGGTTACACGCAGCTGAGTAAAATGGATTTGTATCACTGAGCTAAAACAACTGAAAAAATAATATTTTTTTTTATTTTGTTTTTTTGGGAACGTGACGTGCAAGAACTATGGTAGAACTGACTGACACCCTGTTAACGGTGGCTATTTAGTCTGCGACCCAGACAAATGTCGCACAGAGAGTTTTCTGGATCAAGCTGTAGATGATATTGGTAGCAAATGACTTGGTTGTATTCTGTGACGTACAGAAAGTGTCACCTGGACAGTATATACGGATGGAGCTAGTGTACTGAACTGTGACACACAGAAAGGTTACACGCAGCTGAGTAAAATGGATTTGTATCACTGAGCTAAAACAACTGAAAAATAATTTTTTTTTTTTATATTTTGTTTTTTTGGGAACGTGACGTGCAGAACTATGGTAGAACTGACTGACACCCTGTTAACGGTGGCTATTTAGTCTGCGACCCAAACAAATGTCGCACAGAGAGTTTTCTGGATCAAGCTGTAGATGATATTGGTAGCAAATGACTTGGTTGTATTCTGTGACGTACAGAAAGTGTCACCTGGACAGTATATACGGATGGGAGCTAGTGTACTGAACTGTGACACACAGAAAGGTTACACGCAGCTGAGTAAAATGGATTTGTATCACTGAGCTAAAACAACTGAAAAATAATTTTTTTTTTTATTTTGTTTTTTTGGGAACGTGACGTGCAAGAACTATGGTAGAACTGACTGACACCCTGTTAACGGTGGCTATTTAGTCTGCGACCAAACAAATGTCGCACAGAGAGTTTTCTGGATCAAGCTGTAGATGATATTGGTAGCAAATGACTTGGTTGTATTCTGTGACGTACAGAAAGTGTCACCTGGACAGTATATACGGATGGGAGCTAGTGTACTGAACTGTGACACACAGAAAGGTTACACGCAGCTGAGTAAAATGGATTTGTATCACTGAGCTAAAACAACTGAAAAAATATATATTTTTTTTATTTTGTTTTTTTGGGAACGTGACGTGCAAGAACTATGGTAGAACTGACTGACACCCTGTTAACGGTGGCTATTTAGTCTGCGACCTAGACAAATGTCGCACAGAGAGTTTTCTGGATCAAGCTGTAGATGATATTGGTAGCAAATGACTTGGTTGTATTCTGTGACGTACAGAAAGTGTCACCTGGACAGTATATACGGATGGGAGCTAGTGTACTGAACTGTGACACACAGAAAGGTTACACGCAGCTGAGTAAAATGGATTTGTATCACTGAGCTAAAACAACTGAAAAAATATATATATTTTTTATTTTGTTTTTTTGGGAACGTGACGTGCAAGAACTATGGTAGAACTGACTGACACCCTGTTAACGGTGGCTATTTAGTCTGCGACCAAGACAAATGTCGCACAGAGAGTTTTCTGGATCAAGCTGTAGATGATATTGGTAGCAAATGACTTGGTTGTATTCTGT
>ONZH01026447.1:0-25772 GCA_900303285.1 Rhinella marina | reverse complement strand
ACACCAATATTTATTATTATCAAGTGAAAGTGAAGACATGCACTAATACCGCATACAATGCCCACGTAATACTGTCAGTGTGCCATTTAGCACAGGAATACTGTCATACAATTCTATATGTCATCAACATAATACCGGCATCTTTTGGAAGAGACCATGGAAGTGTGAACCATGGTGGGTAATCAGAGAAAGTGTAAATATATTCAGCAATACCAGGGAAGAGGACACAGAGAGGAGCAAGGAAGATGGACAGTGGTAATGATGTTTTTTTTCTCATCTTCTCTTTGGACGAGATAGAGCTCTTCCCTCTCTGACCAGGGTACAGTACCTGAGGACGAGCAGAGCTCCTCCCTTCTCTGACCAGGGTACAGGACCTGAGGATGAGCAGAGCTCCTTCCCTCTCTGACCAGGGTACAGGACCTGAGGGACTGAGGATGAGCAGAGCTCCTTCCTTCTCTGACCAGGGTACAGGACCTGAGGACGAGCAGAGCTCCTTCCTCTCTCTGACCAGGTGACAGTACCTGAGGATGAGCAGAGCTCCTTCCCTCTCTGACCAGGGTACAGTACCTGAGGATGAGCAGAGCTCCTTCCTTCTCTGACCAGGGTACAGGACCTGAGGACGAGCAGAGCTCCTTCCTTCTCTGACCAGGGTACAGGACCTGAGGATGAGCAGAGCTCCTTCCCTCTCTGACCAGGGTACAGGACCTGAGGAGGAGCGGAGCACCTTCCCTCTCTGACCAGGGTACCGGACCTGAGGACGAGCAGAGCTCCTTCCCTCTCTGACCAGGTACCAGACCTGAGGAATGAGCAGAGCTCCTTCCCTCTCTGACCAGGGTACAGTACCTGAGGATGAGCAGCAGAGCTCCTTCCCTCTCTGACCAGGGTACAGGACCTGAGGATGAGCAGAGCTCCTTCCTTCTCTGACCAGGGTACAGGACCTGAGGAGGTGCAGAGCTCCTTCCCTCTCTGACCAGGGTACAGGACCTGAGGAGGAGCGGAGCTTCCTTCCCTCTCTGACCGGTACAGGACCTGAGGATGAGCAGAGCTCCTTCCCTCTCTGACCAGGACCAGGTACTGAGGTACCTGAGGATGAGCAGACAGACCTCCTTCCCTCTCTGACCAGGGTACAGGACCTGAGGATGAGCAGAGCTCCTTCCCTCTCTGACACAGGGTACAGGACCTGAGGATGAGCAGAGCTCCTTCCCTCTCTGACCAGGTACAGGACCTGAGGATGAGCAGAGCTCCTTCCTTCTCTGACCAGGGTACAGGACCTGAGGAGGAGCGGAGACCCTTCCCTCTCTGACCAGGTACAGGACCTGAGGAGGATCAGAGCTCCTTCCCTCTCTAACCAAGGTACAGACCTGAGGAGGAGCGGAGCCCCTTCCCTCTCTGACCAGAGTACAGGACCTGAGGATGAGCAGAGCTCCTTCCATCTCTGACCAGGGTACAGTACCTGAGGATGAGCAGAGTTCCTTCCCTCTCCTACCAGGGTACAGTACCTGAGGATGAGCAGAGCTCCTTCCCTCTCTGACCAGGGTACAGTACCTGAGGATGAGCAGAGCTCCTTCTCTCTCTGACCAGGGTACAGTACCTGAGGATGAGCAGAGCTCCTTCCCTCTCTGACCAGGGTACAGGACCTGAGGATGAGCAGAGCTCCTTCCCTCTCTGACCCGGTAAAGGACCTGAGGAGGAGCGGAGCACCTTTCGTCTCTTGACCAGGGTACAGTACCTGAGGACGAGCAGAGCTCCTTCCCTCTCTGACCAGGGTACAGTACCTGAGGATGAAGCAGAGCTCCTTCCCTCTCTGACCAGGGTACAGGACCTGAGGATGAGCAGAGCTCCTTCCCTCTCTGACCAGGGTACAGTACCTAAGGATGAGCAGAGCTCCTTCCTCTCTGACCAGGGTACAGTACCTGAGGATGAGCAGAGATCCTTCCCTCTCTGACCAAGGTACAGTACCTAAGGATGAGCAGAGCTCCTTCCCTCTTTTACCAGGGTACAGTACCTGAGGACAAGCAGAGCTCCTTCCCTCTCTGACCAGGGTACAGGACCTGAGGAGGAGCGGAGCACCTTCCATCCCTGAGCAGGGTACAGTACCTGAGGAGAAGCAGAGCTCCTTCCTCTCTGACCAGGTACAGGACCTGAGGAGGTGCGGAGCCCCTTCCCTCTCTGACCAGAGTACAGGTCCTGCGGATGAGCAGAGCTCCTTCCCTCTCTGACCAGGGTACAGTACCTGAGGAGGAGCTGAGCACCTTCCATCCCTGAGCAGGGTACAGTACCTGAGGACAAGCAGAGCTCCTTCCCTCTCTGACCAGGGTACAGGAACTGGGGATGAGCAGAGCTTCTTCCCTTTTCTGACCAGGGTACAGGACCTGAGGATGAGCAGAGCTCCTTCCCTCTCTGACCAGGTACAGTACCTGAGGAGGAGCAGAGATCCTTCACTTTCTGACCAAGGTACAGTACCTGAGGATGAGCAGAGCTCCTTCCCTCTTTGACCAGGGTACAGGACCTGAGGATCAGCAGAGCTCCTTCCCTCTCTGACCCGGTACAGGACCTGAGGATGAGCAGAGCTCCTTCCCTGCTTTGACCAGGGTTACAGGACCTGAGGATCAGCAAGAGCTCCTTCCCTCTCTGACCCGGTACAGGACCTGAGGACGAGCAGAGCTCCTTCCCTCTCTGACCAGGGTACAGTACTTGAGGATGAGCAGAGCTCCTTCCCTTCTGACCAGGGTACAGTACTTGAGGATGAGCAGAGCTCCTTCCCTCTCTGACCAGGTCACAGGGCCTGAGGAGGAGCGGGAGCTCCTTCCATCTCTGACCAGAGTACAGGACCTGAGGATGAGCAGAGCTCTTTCCATCTCTGACCAAGAGTACAAGACCTGAGGATAAGGATCTCCTTCCCTCTGACCAGGGTACAGTACCTGAGGATGAGGATCTCCTTCCCTCTCGCCAGGGTAGCAGTACCTGAGGATGAGGATCTCCTTCCTCTCTGACCAGGGGTACAGTACCTGAGGATGAGCAGAGCTCCTTCCCTCTCTGACCAGGGTACAGTACCTGAGGATGAGCAGAGCTCCTTCCCTCTCTGACCAGGGTACAGGACCTGCGGATGAGAAGAGCTCCTTCCCTCTCTGACCAGGGTACTGTACTTAGGATGAGCAGAGCTCTTTCCATCTCTGACCAGGGTACAGTACCTGAAGATGAGGATCTTCTTCCCTCTGACCAGGGTACAGGACCTGAGGACGAGCAGAGCTCCTTCCCTCTCTGACCAGGGTACTGTACCTTAGGATGAGCAGAGCTCTTTCCATCTCTGACCAGGGTACAGGACCTGAGGATGAGGATCTCCTTCCCTCTGACCAGAGTACTGTACCTGAGGATGAGGATCTCCTTCCCTCTGACCAGGATAGTGTACCTGAGGTTGAGGATCTCCTTCCCTCTGACCAGTATGATGTACCTGAGGATGAGGAGCTCCTTCCTTCCCTTTGCTTAAGATCTCAAAACAATTCCAGACTGTTGGTTAGCTCTTCTGAGAAGGTGCAGGAAGGTGTGAGATGAGGAAACAGCACTCATTGTCTGGACATTGTACTTGTGTAAAAGAAGTTGAATGATTCGGACTGACATTCTGCTGTTTGGCCACAAGAGGTCGCTGTTTTCTAAGCATAGCTATAAAAGACTGTATTTCTAGATTCATGTAATGTTGAAAACTCTCAGGGGGGTGGAGTTACAAAGCCTGGGGAGGAAGTGAAGGATCCTCCACCTTGAGTTGAGCCCAGGAGAGGCATTCAGGAGAATCCCTCGACATCTAGGCATCTCTCGCACCTGAGAGCTGAGAAGCTTCACAACTAATGTATACCAGGCTGGTGTATGTAAACGTATTCGTGTGTAACCAGCACCTGTGGTCCCGTTCATGACCACGTTTAAAAAATACTGTTTTGGCAAAACTGGTGTTGGAGTTTCTTTCCTCTTTTGTGGCTTCTCTGTGTCCCGCGGAGCCCACCCCGGTACATGGCTTATAAAAGAATGAGGAGATAACTTGGGGTTTACGGCGTCGACCTTCTATGTTTGGATTCCATGTTTTCTGCTATGTCACATGTTACTATACTAGTCATCCTGAAGTTTCCACTCTGACCTGGGAATAGACTGACCTTTCCTGCCACCAGTCATCTCATTATCATCATAGACTGTAGAAAGCATCCATCATACACAATACTAGATGTTCAGATCTTATATCCTCCCCCTCTCTGCACAAGTAACAGAGCATGCCCACAACACACTCTTATAGAAGACAATAGGTGATAGAGAAGATGGGGAACGCCTTTGTCCGCTGCGGTGGAACTGTTACACTGTTATTGCCTGTTTTTTCTGCCTTTAACCCTTTCTGTTCAGCTAGGGAGCTTGTACTGGGTTTAGGAGAAGGCTGCATGTCCTTATACAAGGATAAGAACCCTAACTGTGACTCTCGTCTATACCACTGGTATAATGTACATCATGTCAGGGCCTCATGGTGGTTTCCTTTAGTCTGTTGGATCATGAATGTTAATAAAGTTTACATTTCACTTCAATGACTAATGACAACAGGGCAGAGTGCCCCCTGGTGCCTCTACGTTACCAGTTCAATTAGTGCAGATCCTTCCTTACAGGGCAGCCCTGTGGCCATGTGTAAATACAGAGGTGTGGCCACAATCTGAAAAATTGTACAACACCATCACTGGCCTTGGTTGAAGACCTGACCATTATACAGGCCTTGGCTGCATCCGGAATCCACGAGTTCTCCCTACCACTCATCTGCGTCGTCTTTGCTCTGTCTAGGTCCTGAGGTGGGGCACCTTTGTGACTAATGTCACTCACCTCCACAGAGCGGAGGATGAGAGTGGTAGTATGTACAGACGATGTGTGTGCGGTAAGAGTGATGAGGAGAGCTGTATAGCGGGTACAGGTCAGTGATGTACTGAGACATATAGCGTGGGGAAGCATTTGGATATTTTTGATGCTGCAGTAATGCATAAAGCAACAGCAGAGGTTAAAACAGGAGAGAGAAACACTTATGAAACAGGGGAGTTGAGATGACACGTGGTGAGGTGACATGTGGTGAGGTGAGGGAGGCCGAGGTGAGGTGACACGTGGTCAGGTGAGGCAGGCCGAGGTGAGGTGAGGCGGGGCGAGGTGACACATGGCGAGGCGGGGTGACACGTGGTCAGGTGAGGGAGGCCGAGGTGAGGTGTCAGATGAGGCAGGCCGAGGTGAGGTGAGGCGGGGGCGAGGTGACACATGGCGAGGCGGGGTGACACGTGGTCAGGTGAGGGAGGCCGAGGTGAGGTGTCAGATGAGGCAGGCCGAGGTGAGGTGAGGCGGGGCGAGGTGACACATGGCGAGGCGGGGTGAGGTGACACGTGGTCAGGTGAGGGAGGCCGAGGTGAGGTGACACATGGTCAGGTGAGGCAGGCCGAGGTGAGGTGAGGCGGGGCGAGGTGACACATGGCGAGGCGGGGTGAGGTGACACGTGGTCAGGTGAGGGAGGCCGAGGTGAGGTGACACGTGGTCAGGTGAGGCAGGCCGAGGTGAGGCGGGGCGAGGTGAGGTGACACATGGTGAGGCAGGCTGTGCTGGAACAGGACACGATAATACTGATCAGATTGAGGTGAAACTACTCCAGAGAGGTGAACACTTAGTCCTAATGGACTTCTGCAGCCACCAGCCGCAGGGATATGTGAGTGATATGGTAGGTAGGTTGTCACAGTGTACACGGTGTAGCCGGTGGTTCTACTCACGGTTGGTTGAATCTTCCCTGGGCAGTGTGCAGTTGTGTGGAGGGTGGACACGACTTCCCTCGGGGCACGCTCCGTACGCAGGGCTCCAGGATGGTCAGGTGAGGTGCCCTGGATGTTGAGTTTGATCGTGTCAGACGGCTGGGCCCTGGTGTTTCTTGACGCCAGTGTCTTTTTAGGTAGACACACCCTTTGTAATGATGAGGAGGCAGTTGGTAATAAAACAAGAGGTATCTTTACTTTTGCCTTGAGTTCATATAGTCACAATAAATGATGTTACAATTGGTTATGGATAAGATGTCCTCTTTGGCTGGTAGGTGGTTATAATAGGTAGTTAGGCACTGTCTCTTTAAATCCTGTTACTTTCACTCCTAGTGGGATCTTCTATAACTAGCCCTGGTTCTGGACAATATTATATTAAGGTCACTTTCATAAGACCTTTCTTTTAGAAGGATACTCTGTGGGGCAGGAATGACACGTCTGCACCAGCAGGTTCCTGTAATATATATATAAAGATGGCTGCACCTCCCGGAGGGATCCAAAGTGTAGACCAATAAACAACTTGTACCTGGTTGTTAATACCGTAGTCAGATGCCGGAGGCTTCTCCTGACCACATGGGTGCTGGCAGAGTCCATGAAGACCTGGGACGGTCGATTACCTCTGTCAGGCTTGACAGTCCAAGAAGTATTCAGGGTTCTAGTAGTTTAGCTGTTACTTGTCACATGTTGTCCTGACATGGCCGGTGTCAGGGGTAATGACAGCCTTTTCCTTTAGGAAAGGATCTCCACTTTTCTTCCTCCTACACAATACTTGGTTCCATCAGAACTAACTCCTTACACCTCCTCCTTTCTCCTTCTCTTATCTCTCTCTCATCTAACCCTCTAACTTCCTGTCACTGGGCCTTATATAGAAGGCAGAATGCCACCATCTAGTGGTGGGAAATAATATTGCAGTACTCAGCCATAGAGGTTCTTATATCACATATACAAAATAGACCAGGGTTTTACAATGACATGGCTACTATACATACATAGTCATAAACAGTTTGTAGTGTCCCTTTTACACACATATGTGGGACACTGCACTTCCTGAGAGTTGTATTCCTGTAGGAAGCACCTCGTATCTGTACGTAGGATTCGTGTGACATTATATGTCAGCCTTTTCTCTATGTACAGTGCCTTGTGAAAGTATTCGGCCCCCTGGAACTTTTCAACCTTTTGCCACATTTCAGGCTTCAAACAAAAAGATAGAACATTTTACATTTTTGGTGAAGAATCCACAACAAGTGGTCACAATTGTGAAGTGGAAGGACATTTATTGGATCATTTAAACTTTTTTTGTAATAATAAAACTGAAAAGTTGTTCGTGCAGAATTATTCGCCCCCCTGCATTAATACTTTGCTGCGATTCCAGCTGCGGTCTCTTGGGGGATGTCTCTATCAGTTTTCACATCTAGAGATGACATTCTTGCCCGTTCTTCCTCTTTGAGGTTGGATGGAGACGTTTGTGAACAGCAGTTTTCCGCTCTTTCCACATCTTCTCCATTGGATTCAGGTCTGGACTGTGACTCGGCCGTTCTAAGACCTGGAGACCTTTATTTTTGGACCATTCCATTGTAGATTTTGCTTTCTGTTTGGGATCATTGTCTTGTTGGAAGATAAATCTCCGTCCTAGTCTCAGGTCTTTTCATCCAGAATGGTCCTGTATTTGGCTCCATCCATCATCTTCCCTGCTGATGAAAAGCCCAAACCATGATGCTGCCCCCACCATGAATAGTAATGTTGGTTGGCACTCCTTTCTGAGTGTGTCGGTGCTCAGTGGTAAAAAAGGGTCATAAGAATCGACAAGACCACGGCACTCAAAATATATTGATAGTTAAGTCAATTTATTTATCCATCCATAATAGTAAATAGCCACGGGCCAACGTTTTGGTCTGTAACTCAGACCTTGTTCACGGCCTAATGAATACAGAATATAGAGACACACAGAATTATGTTGATATCATGGATCTATAAAAAATATATTAATGGCAGTTACATCAAAAAACAAAGGATGTATTTGTATAAAGAGAGTTGCGATCTAAGATGGCAGCAGTTGATAGAGCAAGACATCTCTGGCAGGTCGATGGATATGTGGTTTGCATGGAAGGTATCCTGTGGGTTTAAATGGTAGTGACATAAGGTAAGTATAGAGGATTAGAACATGTTCTTGCATATCAAACTCATGACTTGATGATTAATGTAAAACGGTGGTGCCACATGGTACATGTCAGGCATATGATATCGTAGTCGGCAGGAAGCTTATACACACACCGGGGCATAGAGAATAAGCCCCTTCAAGAGGTAGTAATTATGCAGCCAAGGAATGTTGCAGGCTCCGTAGATACTACGTTAATAAAATATATCAGGACTGTCCCAGAGTGGAGGGATAAACCCAAGGGGCCTACAGGGTCAAGTAACATGTGACATGAGGAGAGGCATTGGTGGTTCAGTGTGGCTTACCTGCTTGGCGTCCAGCTGGCGCCATGGTCGGAGGCAGGGTCATATAACGCGCGCGCCGCCCGATGTCATCAGTGGGCGGCGCATGCGCAGTACGATGCCCTGCGTCCGAAATAGTAACGGCATCACAGGAGGGACTGCGCATGCGCATGGAAGTGCGCTACGGTGCTTGGCTGCCTTAATGTAAAGCATTAATTCATCAGTCCTGGCCTGATGTTAGAAAAGCATAGAGGCATGTACGAAGTTTAACATGTGTGGAGAATCAATATAAAATAGGTAGAGTACAGAGGAGTAAAGGAGAAATAATGAACATAAAGAGGGGGAAGGTAGGAAAAAATTCATGCAAGGAGGAGGGTGGTGGGAGGATGTAAGGGGACAGCACAGGGGTAAGGATATGGTAAATCCAACATGCTAGGACGGGGTGATAGCGAGCATGTATATCAGGGAGGGAATCATGCAGATTGGGGGAGGCTACTACCTGAGAGGGGATGATTTCATTTCATCTGGAAAGAAGAAGACAAAGATTAATAACAAATTCCTTAAACATGTCTCTCAAACAGCCTGGGAAATGTTCCGTCTTTCAGAAAATACAAAGGTCAAAGTCCCTATTGAGTCCCCTTGGGGACAGGGTACCAAGTTCGGAGATCCAGAAGGCCTCGCACTCTTTCAGACGTGCTATTCTGTTACCACCTCTCCTAGCTAGTGGTATTTGTTCTAAGATCTGGTATTTGAGTTGGTTAATTTGATGACTGGCTGTAATAAAATGATGTGGGACTGGTAATTCCGTTCTGTTACAGCGAATGTCAGACTTGTGCCACACTGAACCACCAATGTCACCTCTCGATTTACTTGTTACTTGACCCTGTAGGCCCCTTGGGTTTATCCCTCCACTCTGGGACAGTCCTGATATATTTTATTAACGTAGTATCTACGGAGCCTGCAACATTCCTTGGCTGCATAATTACTACCTCTTGAAGGGGCTTATTCTCTATGCCCCGGTGTGTGTATAAGCTTCCTGCCGACTACGATATCATATGCCTGACATGTACCATGTGGCACCACCGTTTTACATTAATCATCAAGTCATGAGTTTGATATGCAAGAACATGTTCTAATCCTCTATACTTACCTTATGTCACTACCATTTAAACCCACAGGATACCTTCCATGCAAACCACATATCCATCGACCTGCCAGAGATGTCTTGCTCTATCAACTGCTGCCATCTTAGATCGCAACTCTCTTTATACAAATACATCCTTTGTTTTTTGATGTAACTGCCATTAATATATTTTTTATAGATCCATGATATCAACATAATTCTGTGTGTCTCTATATTCTACTGCCCCCACCATGTCTGACAGTGGGGATGGTGTGTTCAGGGGGATGAGCTGTGTCGCTTTTACACCAAACATATCGTTTTGCATTGTTTCCAAAAAGTCTGATTTTGGTTTCCTCTGAGCAGAGCCCCTTCTTCCACATGTTTGGTGTCTCCCAGGTGACTTTTTATGGATATCTGTGAGAAATGTCTTTCTTCTTGCCGCTCTTCCATAAAGGGCAGATCTGTGAAGTGTTGGACTGATTGTTGTCCTGTGGACAGACTCTCCCACCTCAGCTGTAGATCTCTGCAGTTCATCCAGAGTGATCATGGGCCTCTTGGCTCCATCTCTGATCAGTCTTCTCCTTGTTTAGAGGGACGGCCGGGTCTTGGTAGATTTGCAGTGTCTGATACTCCTTCCAGTACAATATGACGCTTGCACAGGGCTCCTTGGGATGTTTAAATCTTGGGAAATCTTTTGGTCTCCAAATCCGGCTTTAACCTTCTCCACAACAGTATCAGGACCTGCCTGGTGTGTTCCTTGGTCTTCATGATGCAGAACCCTGAGACTATCACAGAGCAGGTGCATTTATACCGAGACTTGATTACACACAGGTGGATTCTATGTATCTTCATCAGTCATTTAGGACGACATTGGATCATTCAGAGATCAGAGATCAACTTCTGGACTGAAAGGAAATGGGACCAATAATTCTGCACAAACAACTTTTCAGTTTTATTATTACAAAAAAAGTTTAAATGATCCAATAAATTTCCTTCCACTTCACAATTGTGACCACTTGTTGTTGATTCTTCACCAAAAATGTAAAATGTTCTATCTTTTTGTTTGAAGCCTGAAATGTGGTAAAAGGTTGAAAAGTTCCAGGGGGTGAATACTTTCGCAAGGCACTGTATCTTGTCATCTGTGGCAGCTCATGTTTAACAGGAGACCAGTCACACTGTATAGTCACATTTGGGTGATGCGCTTCATGTTTCACTTTATGGAGTGACCTGTCTATGAATTTACAGTGTCCTGGACTTCTACTGACGGTGTGAGTTCTGCAGGTGACCTGTGGATCTACCACATACATGTGCACTGTGTACACCTGGTCCGGCCCTTCCACCTATGTAGTGCTCCAGCAGTTAATGAACTCTTCTGGGACCTTCTCCCACGACATCTATTGGAATAACTTTTTCTCCACAAAATTCTCCTCGGCCAAGAAAGTCTACTTGATGTGATTGTGATCTTCTGGTGGTGTGGCTCGCCCTTTCTCACTGCTGTAATCCTTTGTGAGGAACTAAATTTCCTGTAACGATGTTTACTAACCACAAAAATCTGGACTCCCTGTAGTTGGCTGACAGATCGGGTCCACGCCAAGCCCGATGGGCGCTCTCATTCTCTCATTTTGATTTTGTCTCACTAATTGTCTTGCAAAGAAGAAGCCCCGAGCAGACATTCTTTCCGAGTCGTTTGACCCTTCAGATTCTCTGCCTAAGGTTCTGGTTCACGTCATTCGTCTAAATGATATTCTATTATGTCCTGGCAGCTACAGATACCTCTCCTGTAGTTCCACATCCAGGGTGCACTTTGTATCTCCAGACTCATTACTGCTGTCTGTCCACCCCTGGGGTAACTGGGAGGTAAGACATCAAGGAACTTGTAGGAACCTGTTCTGTCAGTCCTCTAGGCTAGCACCTTCAGGTCTTCTCCAGCCTCTGCCCACTTATAGCGATTTCTATGGAATTAATGTTGATCGAGCACCAAAGTGCTCGGGTGCTCTGCTGCTCGGGTAGAACACTAGGTGGTGCTTGAGTGCTCTCCAGAGCACAATGGAAGTCAATGGAAGAACCCGAGCACTAAACCAGGCACCCCCTGCTCTGAAGAGGGGAGGTGATCGGGAAAGGTGAGAAAATGGTGGAAACACCACTGAAATGGTTTGGGAACAGCATGGGGAGGATGTCTGGATGCATCTTGGACTCCAAAGTCGCTGCTTTGAACGATGTTGTCCGAGTATTACGCCACTTTTACAGAATGACAATAATACGCCCAAAACTGAAGATAAAATCGATTTTAGAGAAAAAATTGTTAGGAAATTATACTGAATGTCACAGGTATTTAGGATGTTCAAACATTATACAGCAGACGCAGCGCAGCAAATGTCGCCGTCACTAACGGCAGAAAAAATTACACTGTTACAGGTATTTAGGATACACAAACGTTATACAGCAGACTTAGCTCAGGGAATGTCGCCTTGATTAGTGGCAGAAAAAATACACTGAATGTCAGAAATATTTAGGATACACAAATGTTATACAGCAGACACAGGGCAAGGAATATCGCCGTCACCAACGGCAGAAAAAAATACACTGAATGTCAGAAATATTTAGGATACACAAACGTTATACAGCAGACTTAGCGCAGGGAATGTCGCCTTGATTAGAGACAGAAAAAAATACACTGGATGTCAGAAATATTTAGGATACACAAACGTTATACAGCAGACACAGGGCAAGGAATATCGCCGTCACCAACGGCAGAAAAAAAAATACACTGAATGTCAGAAATATTTAGGATACACAAACGTTATACAGCAGACACAGGTCAAGGAATATCGCCGTCACCAACAGCAGAAAAAAAAATACACTGAATGTCAGAAATATTTAGGATACACAAACGTTATACAGCAGACACAGGTCAAGGAATATCGCCGTCACCAACAGCAGAAAAAAAAATACACTGAATGTCAGAAATATTTAGGATACACAAACGTTATACAGCAGACACAGGTCAAGGAATATCGCCGTCACCAACAGCAGAAAAAAAAATACACTGAATGTCAGAAATATTTAGGATACACAAACGTTATACAGCAGACATAGCGCAGGGAATGTGGCCGTCACTAACAGCAGAAAAAAAAACACTGTCACAGGTATTTAGGATGCACAAATGTTATACAGCAGACGCTGCGCAGGTGGTGTTAAGGTCAGGCAATTTTGCACAATTTTTGCCCCCAAAAAATATATATGTATATTGCCCATCAGATAAAACAATAGTCCTTAAAAAGAACTTTTGGGTCTTTTGAAAAGAAAGTTTAACCCTGCCTAACAAATTGCTATCCCTACACTATCTGTCCCTCCTTGCAGCAGCTCTCCCTGACTAAGACTGAGCCGGGTCACATGTCACCGGGTGCTATATAGCACCCGATGACGCATTCCCGGCCAGCCAATCACTGTAATGCCAGTAGCCAACATGGCTACGACATTACAGTGAATGCCAGTACCTCCCCACATGCTGATTGGCTGCGTAGCATCGAGCGAATACAGTGTTCAGCTGAGCATGCTCCCCAACACTATATGGAATCTATCATCAATTTGCCTTCCCGCTCAGGATTCTCTATGATATCAACACAGGCGGCTCACCGGGTCCGCATGACAGAGATGAGAATATGATGGTCACAACGTCACATTGTGGAGATCATTTGTATGTTTGTAGCTAAATACAGCGCATGCGCAGAGAAGACTGTGTGCTATGAATGTTCATGGTCACTAGGAGGGGATGTCACCTTACAGATTACCTGCTATGCGACCTGTCTGCTCTCTCCAATGGCCGCAGTACGGAGTTACAGACCCTCGAGAGCATTAGCAGTAGAGAAAGGCCTCTGTATACCAGGAACGTGTCTGTGTGAACACAGCGCTATCAGACATTAAGTGATGTGAATATACCCCCACAACCTCACCACACATCTAAGAGGATCTGGTAGAATTAGGTACATGTGGAGGTGAATGACTCTATACCGGAGGTGGAGGACGCCGATGTGATATGTCTACACACACGGAGAACAGATATCCAGCTGGTATCTGTCGATGGATACAACGTACAGCCTCCACCGCTTAGTTTGATAGATTTGGGGGCAGATACTTTCTATAAATTGTATCTTAGATTTCTTCTTATTTTCTGAGTGACACTATGATCGGGGCAGCAGAGGATTGATTCTCGGAGATGATCTACTTTTTTTTTATTTAACTTTTATTTTTCTTATGCAAAATATTACAAAAATAAATACGTATAACATATACATATCCATACACTATACATAACAGTAATAATTTATTATAAGCCCTTCCCCCAACCCACAATCCCCAGCCCAGCAGAGGAAGAGTGACAACAACAAAAAAATAATAATGATATTAACCTAGTCTACCTCCTCATACACCTTCATCACATTCATCCATGCATGAGGAGCTAGCCCATGTCTCATTATCAATAGACATGCTCCAAAAACCATCCTATTGAGTCTCTTTTTTAGTTTCTTTTGCATTTTTATTCTTGGTTCGTCTCCTAAATGGTCATTAGAGATGTAAATTCTACTCTATTTCCAATTATTTCATTTATTTCTTCAACTACTTCACTCCAGAAAACTCTTATTTTTGGCCATTCCCACAACATATGGACACATCCTGCTCCCCCAATGCCACATTTGGGACAGCAATCATTTCTTCTCTTCCCAATTTTAAACAAGAAGCTGAGAGTATAATATAATCTATTAATGATTCAGATTGGGGGATACTCTCCTCACATTCCTAGATATTTTTTCCCATTGTTCTTCAGTTATTTCCCCCAACTCACTTTCCCATTTTTCACAACTTTTTCATTTTACCTGTCTCTGTTTCCGCTCTATAATCTGTCTATAAACATATGACAATGCTTTTCTCCTCTCACTGATTTCAGTCTTATACACAGTCATATTCTGAACTCCTTTCAGGGCATTTCTCACCCGATGACATTCTATCCATGCTCCTCTTGATAAATTATACTTAGACTTTAGTTACTCCTATCATCTACTCCTATCATCTCCTCCTATCATCTCCTCCTATCATCTACTCCTATCATCTACTCCTGTCATCTACTCCTATCATCTACTCCTATCATCTCTCCTATCATCTCCTCCTATATCTCCTCCTATCTATCATCTACTCCTATCATCATCCTATCATCTCTCCTATCATCTACTCCTAATCTTCCATCATCTACTCCATCATCTACTCCTCCTCCTATCATCTATCATCTACTCCATCTATCTACTCCTGTCATCTACTCCTATCATCTACTCCTGTCATCTACTCCTATCATCTACTATCCTATCATCTACTCCTATCATCTACTCCTGTCATCTACTCCTATCATCTACTCCTATCATCTACTCCTGTCATCTACTCCTATCATCTACTCCTGTCATCTACTCCATCTACTCCTATCATCTTACTCCTATCATCTACTCCCTGTCATCTATCCTGTTCATCTACTCCTGTCATCTACTTCCATCATCTACTCCTATCATCTACTCCTATCATCTACTCCTGTCATCTACTCCTATCATCTACTCCTATCATCTACTCCTATCATCTACTCCTATCATCTACTCCTATCATCTACTCCTATCATCTACTCCTGTCATCTACTCCTATCATCTACTCCTGTCATCTACTCCTATCATCTACTCCTATCATCTACTCCTATCATCTACTCCTATCATCTACTCCTGTCATGGCCTTTAAGTGTTGCCAAATTTTTTCAATTGTCTTCACTAATGGATTTTGTTTCTAATTAAATTGCCTCATTTGCCCCGATTCCAACATTTGAAATAATGATGTATACTGCCCTCTGACTTATCAACCACATAGCGGAAAAAAACATTACTTTTCCACTTCATTAAAGAACATATTTGAGTCGCCAAATAATAAGCCTGAATATCTGGAAACTTTATTCCCCCTTTTTCCCACATTACAGTAAGGTATTCCTGCTGTATTCTAATCTTCCCCAAATAAGTCCATTAAAAATCCTTCTTATTTTGGAGATGATCTACTTTATTAGGGTCGCTGCCCATCAGTCACTTTTCATGTCCTTCCCACTCATCTGGTCTCACTGAGGTGTCCAGCTTGTCTCTAAATTCTGGACAGTATTGTGTAAAGCTCTAGAGAGTCTCTGGGCTTCTCATCGGCATCACATTGAGTGGAGGAGCCAGGTTCTTGACTGATATAATCAAACACTCACTCGGATTTCTGGCCCAAACTGTTGCCTTGGGCAGAATTCATCCACAACAACCAGAGTCCTCCTGGAGGTCGTCCTTCCAGATGAAGCCAGAATATTCCAGTCTACAGTGCCTGCTGCTGGGAGTGTCTGTCAAAATACTCAGGACATCTGGACAGAGGTTCATAAAAATTCTAAATATGCTGCTGCAAACCCTAGGAAAATGCACATAAGCCTCGTCTTCCAGGTCATAGGGTTTCTCCGGGGATGTTCATGTATGCTCCTCATCAGGTGATTCCTGGTTTTGAAGCAGATCAACCTGTTATATTCTGTCTTAAAGGGGTTGTGCGGTGATTTATATTGATGACCTATCCTCCTCATGATAGGTCATCAATATCTGATCGGCAGGGGTCGATCAGCTGGTTGACGAGGAGGCCGCACACCGTGTGACGGCCACTTCCTGCTCTCTACCCTACGCATTATCTCCTGTGGAGCGGCGCCATAGTGTCATATGGGGCTGATATATGGGGGTGCCGGGAGTCGGATCCCCACCGATCAGATATTGACGACCTATTCTGATGGCCTTCACAACCCCTTTAAGTTGCCTCCTTCTCTTGGATCTTCTCACCTCTCTCCATATCTCGCTGTTGTGCCCCCTGGTTCTCAGTCAGTTCTCCTTTAAGGTCCAGATGCCTCCTGCTCCTGTTTTTGAAGCTGTTTTTAGATTTTGAGGTGAACAGATTCCTGATAGTGCAAAGGATCGAGGAGAACTTTATCTGATTAGAGAGGTCATGGAGTCTCATTATTAATTGGATTTGAACAAGCCTCTCTGGCCTCTTCATGAAAGTGGCTCTAGTAGAAGGGTCACATACCTCTCGGAGGTAGTTCTGTTCTTTTCTTCTTCCAGCTCCTGCAGAAGAGCATTGCTTTATTCCTCCTGGTTCTCCGCTTTTCTTTGATTTCACCCTACTTTTAATATACCCAGCACCACAGCATCAAAACCTGCATGGGCCGAGGCTGATCCTGGACACTATAACGCCTGGTGGTCCACAGTACAGAAAGGTTTTAACATTATCTGTCACCTTATAATTGAAGTACATTCAGCTGTATACACACAAGGGCATCAGTGGGACATATGCAAGAGTACCTTGAGGGGGGCACAATGAGAGTTATCCCCTTACAAGCTGCGCCTCTGAGTATAAGGCCGGCGGGTCTTGGGGTTGAGCTATGCTTCTGATGATGCCATGCTTACTCACTGTTTCCACCCTTGGCTATTTCGCTCATGCTCTGCATTCTCCTCTGGACCTCCTGACATGACGGACCTTCTCCTTCGATTCACTATGCTGATCTCCGGCTCTGACCTCTGCTCTTATTGCCTGGCTTCTCATAGGGCTTTATTTCTGACTATGTCAGCTGTCTGCAACCTGCCCTGAATTTCTTCCTACCGACTCTGCCTTCCTTGAACTTCTGCCTGTATACTCTCCCTTCCCTGACCTTATGCCTGTATCATCAGCCTTCTCTGAATTTCTGCCTGTATACTCTCCCTTCCCTTATGCCTGTATACTCTCCCTTCCCTGACCTTCCATCTGTATACTCTCCCTTCCCTCAACTTCTGCCTGTATACTCTCCCTTCCCTTATGCCTGTATACTCTCCCTTCCCTGACCTTCTGCCTGTGTCCTCAGCCTTCCCTGACTTTCTGCCTGTATACTCTCCCTTCCCTCAACTTCTGCCTGTATACTCTCCCTTTCCTGACCTTCTCCATGAACTCTCTCTCTTTCCTGACCTTCTGCCTGTATCATCAGCATTCCCTGACCTTCTGCCTGTATAACTCTCCCTTCCCCGACCTTTCTGCCTGTATACTCTCCCTTCCATGACCTACTGTCTGTATCATGAGCCTTCTCTGACCTTTCTGCCTGTATACTCTCCCTTCTCTGACCTTCTGCCTGTATTCTCTCCCTTCCCTGACTTTCTGCGTGTATCCTCTTCCTTCCCTGACCTTCCATCTCTATACTCTCCCTTCCCTTCAACTTCTGCCTGTATACTCTCCCTTTCCTGACCTTCTCCCATGAACACTCTCTCTTTCCTGACCTTCTGCCTGTATCATCAGCATTCCCTGGCCTTCTGCCTGTAGACTCTGCCTTCCCTGACCTTATGCCTACCTGTATAACTCTCCCTTCCCCGACCTTCTGCCTGTATACTCTCCCTTCCATGACCTACTGTCTGTATCATGAGCCTTCTCTGACCTTCTTCCTGTATACTCTCCCTTCTCTGACCTTCTGCCTGTATTCTCTCCCTTCCCTGACTTTCTGCGTGTATCCTCTTCCTTCCCTGACCTTCCATCTCTATACTCTCCCTTCGCTAAACTTCTTCCTGTATACTCTCCCTTTCCTGAGCTTCTGCATGAACACTCTATCTTCCCTGGCCTTCTGCCTGTATCCTCAGCTTTCCCTGACCTTCTGCCTGTATCATCAGCCTTCCCTAGCCTTCTGCCTGTAGACTCTGTCTTCCCTGACCTTCTGCCTGTATACTCTCCCTTCCATGACCTTCTGCCTTTATACTCTGCCTTCCCTGACCTTCTGCCTGTAGACTCTTTACTGACTCTGAGCTGAGCGACCTCTGCCTGATCGCTGTACTTACCATGAGCTGTCTTTCATTGCCTGATCCCCATATGGACCCTGAGCTGCCTGACATGACCTAAGCCTGATCTCTTTACTGACCCTGAGCTGCAATACCTGACCTCTGCCTGATCTCTGTACTGACCCTGAGCTGCCTGCCATGACTTCTGCCTCATCATTGCACTAACCCTGAGCTTCCGGACCTGACCTCTGCATGATCTCTGTACTGACCCTGAGCTTCCAGACCTGACCTCTGCCCGATCTTCATACTGAATCTTAGCTGCCTGACCTCTGTCTGATCTCTGTACTGACCCTGAGCTGTCTGCCCTGCCCTCTGCCTGATCTCCGTACTGACCTGAACTGCCTGCCTTGACCTCTGCCTGATCTCTGTTCTGATTTAGAAATATATAGAAATGCTCACCAGACACGAGTCACAGGCTCAGCCAGTTACTAGCCAAGAGCTACACACAAACAAATCCTGAACCAAAAAAGTACTGTCTCACAGTGACTACAGTGGTATTTATGGTGCTCTTACGGTGTCACCGTATACAAAATATATTCCGTCTCCTCATTTGGACACTTTACAATTTGAGTCCATCCTTTCTATGGATCATAAATGATACTTATCCTGCAGTATTAGTGTTCTTCCGATATCTATGATTATTGGGTTATCACATCCACATAATGTCACTGCTGTGTAGGACCAGTGACCTGCACATCAGAAGATTACATCTCTCCAGGTCATGAAGAAGCTCCTAGATTGATGGTGACCTAGTACTGTTACTCTTACTTCAGCACTGGAAGGCAGATCTCACCCTCCTCTACCTTCTTCAGGTGGTGCTGCATCTTGTAGCTGTGGATGTAGTGAGGTAAGTAGAAGCCTGGACAGAAGGGCGGCTGTGGAGATAGTGAGGTGAGTAGAAGTTTGGACTGAGGGGCCACTGTGGATGTAGTGAGGTGAGTAGAAGCCTGGACAGAGGATAGCTGTGGATGTAGTGAGGTAAGTAAAAGTCTGGACAGAGGGGCGGCTGTGAATGTAGTGAGGGGAGTAGAAGCCTGGACAGAGGGGAGGCTGTGAATGTAGTGAGGTAAGTAGAAGCCTGGACGGAGGGGCGGCTATGGAATATAGTGAGGTAAGTAGAAAGCCTGGACAGAGGGGCGGTTGTGAATGTAGTGAGGGGAGTTAGAAGCCTGGACAGAGGGGGGCTGTGAATGTAGTGAGGTAAGTAGAAGCCTGGACGGAGGGGCGGCTATGGATGTAGTGAGGTAAGTAGAAGCGTGGACAAAGAAGTGGCTGTGGATGTAATAAAGTGAGTAGAAGCCTGGACAGAGGGGGCTGTGGATGCAGTGAGGTGAGTAGCCTGACAGAGGACGCTGTGGATGTAGTGAGGTGAGTAGAAGCCTGGACAGAGGGCAGCTGTGAATGTAGTGAGGTAGTAGAAGCCTGGACAGAGGGGCGGCTGTGGATGTTAGTGAGGGAGTAGAAGCCTGGACAGAGGGGGCTGTTGAATGTAGTGAGGGGAGTAGACAAGCCAGTAGAAGCCTGGACGGTGATGTGGAGTGAGAGTGGGGCCCTGGACAGAGTGACTGGAATGAGTGAGGTAAGTAGAAGCTGGACGGAGGGGCGGCTGTGAAGTAGTAGGTGAGTAGTAAAGCTGGACAGCAGGGGGGCTGTGAGTAGTAGTGAGGTAAGTATGTAAGTAAGTAGAAGCAGTGGGACAGGGCGGATGGACTTAGTGAGGTAAGTAGAAGCTGGACAGAGGGGGCTATGGATGTAGTGAGGTAAGTGAAAGCCTGGACAGAGGGAGGCTATGGATTAGTGAGGTAAGGTAGAATCTGGACAGAGGGCAGCTGTGAATGTAGTGAGTAAGTAGAAGCCTGGATAGAGGGCCGGCTGTGAATGTAGTGAGTGAGTAGAAGCCTGGACAGAGGGCGGTTGGATGTAGTGAGGTAATAAAAGCCTAGACAGAGGGAAGGCTGTGGATATAGTGGGGTGAGTAGGACAGAGGGGCGCTAAAAGCTGGACAGAGGGGAGGCTATGGATGTAGTGAGGTAAGTAGAAGCTGGATAGAGGTCGGACTGTGAATGTAGTGAGGTGAGTAGAGGTGGTAGGAAACCTGGAAAGCAGAGGGCGGCGTGGATGTAGTGAGGTGAGTAGGAACCTGACAGAGGGGAGGGCTATGGATGTAGTGAGGTAAGTAAAGCCTGGAGAGTCCGGCGTGAATTAGTGAGTGAGTAGAAGCCTGGATAGAGGGCCGGCTTAATAGTGAGGTGAGTAGAAACTGAAGAGGGCGGTGTGGATGTAGTGAGTATAAAAGTCTGACGAGGAAGCTGTGATATGGTGAGGTGAGTAGAGCTGGACAGGGTGGCTGATGATGAGGGTAGAAGCCTGGACAAGGGCGGCTGTGAATTAGTGAGGTAAGTAAGCCTGGACAGAGGGTGATGTGAATTGTGAGGTCATAGAACCTGGGAAGGGTGACTGTGGATGTAGTGAGAAGTAAAGCCTGGACGGAGGGCGGCTGTAGTGTGAGGTGAGTAGAACTGGACAGCGGAGGCATGGATGTAGTGAGGTAAGTGAAGGTGGACAAAGAGCGCTGTGGATATTAAAGTGAGTAGAAGCCCTGGAAGAGGGCGGCTGTGGATGTATTAGTGATTAGAAGTCTGGAAGAGGGGATTACTCTAGATATAGTGAGTGTGAAGTAGAACCTGGACAGGGGGCCTGGAATAGTGAGGTAGAAAGCTATGGAGGTATTGATGTAGTGAGCGTTAAGTAGAAGGTCTGGACAGAGGGGCCTGTGAGTAGTGAGGTAAAAAGTCTGGACGAGGGGCTGTGATAGTGAGGTGAGTAACCCCTGGCAGAAGGGGCGGCGGATGTGAAGGTGAGCAGAGAAGCCTGGAAGAGGTCGGGTTAGTAGTGAGGTAGAACCTGGTGGACCGAGGCCTGTGAATGTAGTGAGGTAGTAAAAGCCTGGACAGAGGAAAGGACGATCAACTTGTAGAGAAGGATCAGGTACTAATAATCTACATACATATATGTCTAGAGGAGTAACATGGAGAGCATTGTAGAGAAGATCAGGTATAATAACTACATACATCATAATGGTCCTAGGAGGATAAACACTGGAGATCACTTGAGAGAAGATCAGATACTAATAACTACATACATCAATTCCTAGGAGGAGTAACACTGGAGAGTCACCTGTGAGAAGGATCGTATAATAATCTCCATACATCATATGTCCAGGGAGTAACACTGGAGAGTCATGTAGAGAAGGATCAGGTACTAATAATCTACATCATTTATTCTAGGAGGAGTAACACTGGAGAGTCACTTGTAGAAGATCAGTACTAATAATCTACAATTAATATTCCTGGAGGAGTACACGGAGAGTCACTGTAGAGAAGAATCAGGTACTAATAATCTACACATCAATGTCTAGGAGAGTAACACTGGAGGTTATTGTAGAGAGGTCAGTACTAATAATCTATACATCATATGTTAGGAGGAGTAACACGGAGTCACTTGTAGAGAAGGATCAGTACTAATAATCTACATACATCATAATGTCCTAGAGGAGTAACACCTGAGAGTCACTTGTAGAGAGGACAGGTACTAATATCACATACATCATCATGTCCTAGGAGGGTAAACACTGGAGAGTCCCTTGAGAGAAGATCAGGGTATAATAATCTACATACATCTATGTCCAGGAGATAACACTGGAGAGTCCTGTGAGGATCAGTACTAATATCTACATACATAAATGTCTAGGAGGATAACACGGAGAGTCACTGTAGAGAAGGATCAGGTATAATAATCTACATCATAATATGTTCCTAGGAGGAGTACACTGGAGAGTCCTTGTAGAGAGGATCAGTACTAATACTAATACAGATAGCCTAGGAGGTAACACTGGAGAGCACTTGTAGAGAAGGATCCAGAGTACAAAATCTACATACATCTATATCCTAGGAGGAGTAACACTGGAAGTCAATGTAGAGAAGATAGGTACTAATAATCTATACATCATATGTCCTAAGGAGGAGTAAACTGAATCACTTGTAGAAGAGGATCAGGTACTGAATAAGCTACTATATCATCATTGTCCTAGGAGGAGTAACCTGGAGAGTCCCTTGAAGAAGATCGTACATAAAATCTACATACATTATATGTCCTAGGAGGAACACTGGAGACACTGGAGATTCACTTGTAGAGAAGGATAGGTACTTTAATAATCTACATACATTCATTGTCCTAGAGGAGTAACACTGGAGGTCCTGTAGAGAAGGATCAGGTAACTAATAATCTACAGTTACATTATATTCCTAGAGGAGTAACACTGGA
The DNA here is from genome assembly GCA_900303285.1 of Rhinella marina. NCBI lineage: Eukaryota > Metazoa > Chordata > Amphibia > Anura > Bufonidae > Rhinella > Rhinella marina. Next base: position 3,204 of record ONZH01026447.1, on the reverse strand, counting down.
GAAGTTTCCACTTGCTAGAGAAGATTCAGATACTAATAATCTACATACATCTATATGTCCTTAGGAGGAGTAACACTTGAGAGTCCACTGTAGGAAGGATCACGGTACAATAACCTACATACATCATATGTCTAGGAGGAAGTAACACTGGAGGATTGTAAGAGAAGGATAGGTAAATAATCTAATACATCATATGTCCTAGGGAGTTACATGGAGAGTCACTTTGTAGAGAAGGATCAGTACTTAATAATCTACATACATTCATTATGTCCCAGGAGGAGTAACCTGAGAGAGTCACTTGTAGAGAAGGATCAGGTACTAAATAATTACATACTTATATGTCCTAGGAGGAGTAACACTGGAGAGTCACTTGTAGAGAAGGATCAGATACTAATAATCTACATACATCATATGTCCTAGGAGGTCGAGGCATGGACTGGGGGCACGGATTTAATATTACCACTTTATAAAGCGCTGGTGTGGTCTCCCCTGGAATATGTGGTTCAGTTCTGGGCTCCAGTCCATAGAAAGGACGCCCTGGAGCTGGAGAGAGTACAGAGGAGAGCGACTAAACTGATGAGGGGCCCGGAGGGACTCAGTTTGGAGCAAAGAGTAAAGGCACGGAATCTGTTTTGTTTTGAAAAAAATGTCTTCTAAGGGTGGGGTGGGGGGGCAGGATTAATCTGTAGAAATATAGAAACAGACCATACAAGAAATATCGAGGGAGAGTATTCTGTGTTAAACCCCCCAGAAAACAAGGGCCCGCTCCCTACACCTGGAGAAAAAGAGGCGGGAAGCCTTCTTTACAGTAAGAGCGGTAAATCTCAGGAAGAGTCAAGGAGCCACTCACAGCAAATACAGGAGAAGCTTCAGAGAAGGTTTAGATGACTTTATATCTCACAATAACATCGAGGCTTCTGTCAACGTATAGAAATCACCTTCTGCACTCCCTGTCCCTTCGGCCCAACCCCTCCTTAAAGGGAACGATGAGCCAGGGATTTGTTCCGAGGACCAGTACAGCAGGATTACAGGTTTGACTTGATGGACTTTTGTCTTTTTCCTCCCTTAATCACTTTCTATGTTCTGAGGTTCTGCACTGTTTTTCTGTGTTCTGTTGTTTTGGATTCACCTCGGTGCCGTGAGATGCTCTGGGCTGCTCTGCTGTGTTCTCAGGTTCTGGACTCAGCTGAGTTTCCGTCAGATGTTCTGGGCTGATCTGCTGCGTTCTCAGGTTCTGGACTCAGCTGAGTTGTCCTGAGATGTTCTGGGCTGCTCTGCTGTGTTCTCAGGTTCTGGACTCAGCTGAGTTGTCCTGAGATGTTCTGGGCTGCTCTGCTGTGTTCTCAGGTTCTGGACTCAGCTGAGTTGTCCTGAGATGTTCTGGGCTGCTCTGCTGTGTTCTCAGGTTCTGGACTCAGCTGAGTTGTCCTGAGATTTTCTGGGCTGCTCTGCTGTGTTCTCAGGCTTTGGACTGTTTTGTTGCATTCTCAGGTTCTGGAATCAGCTGAGTTGTCCTGAGATGTTCTGGGCTGCTCTGCTGTGTTCTCATGTTCTGGACTCAGCTGAGTTGTCCTGAGATGTTCTGGGCTGCTCTGCTGTGTTCTCAGGTTCTGGACTCAGCTGAGTTTCCGTCAGATGTTCTGGGCTGATCTGCTGCGTTCTCAGGTTCTGGACTCAGCTGAGTTGTCCTGAGATATTCTGGGCTGCTCTACAGTATTCTCAGGTTCTGGACTCAGCTGAGTTGTCCTGAGATGTTCTGGACTGCTCTACAGTATTCTCAGGTTCTGGACTCACCTGAGTTGTCCTGAGATGTTCTGGGCTGCTCTACAGTGTTCTGAGCTCTCCTGATTTCTTCGGTGATGTTCTGAGGATTTCATCTGGGATGTTCTTGCCAGTGACTTGCTTTTAATAACTTGCTGATGGATTCCTTTCACTCCCCCTCATACATTATCACTACGTTCTCATGAGAGAAATTTCCCACTGATATCTGAGAATCCTTGTACAAAACATGAGTCCAGTGGGAGACCCTCCCGTCTACTTATCACCTGATGATAGGAGATGGCAGGAGACCAGGGCTCGGCTTCTCCCTCCATCGTTCTATATCCAGGGTGTGGACACAATGTATGAAGAACGCTGAGGTCACCGGGCCTGCCACATCGCCAGAGTATAGGCCTAATGTACAGCTCAGGATTGAGAAGGTGTTGGAAATGCTGATTGTTCACCAGTAATGGAGTCCCCAGAAGTTATGAGAGAGACGAAGAGTGACCTCAACCTGGTTACTGCAGAGATCAAAGAGAAAACCCTGACACATGTATGATTCAATGTAAAAAAACCTCTGCCTGCCAGAGTCACAATATGACGAGACATACGGTGGAGCCCTGTGTGGTGAGCGCCATCTACAAAACACCAGACACATGACCAGACATATTGTGGAGCCTGTAGTGATGAGCGCCATCTACAGGACACCAGACACATGACTAGACATAGTGTGGAGCCCGGTGTGATGAGCGCCATCTACAGGACACCAGACACATGACCAGACATAGTGGGATGAGCGACATCTACAGGACACCAGACACATGACCAGACATATTGTGGAGCCTGTAGTGATGAGCGCCATCTACAGGACACCAGACACATGACCAGACATAGTGTGGAGCTCGGTGTGATGAGCGCCATCTACAGGACACCAGACACATGACCAGACATAGTGTGGAGCCTGTAGTGATGAGCGCCATCTACAGGACACCAGACACATGACCAGACATAGTGTGGAGCTCGGTGTGATGAGCGCCATCTACAGGACACCAGACACATGACCAGACATAGTGTGGAGATCGGTGTGATGAGCGCCATCTTCAGGACACCAGACACATGACCAGACATAGTGTGGAGCCTGAAGTGATGAGTGCCATCTACAGGACACAAGACACATGACCAGTGTGATGAGCGCCATCTACAGGACACCAGACAAATGACCGGACATAGTGTGATGAGTGCCATCTACAGGACACCAGACACATGACCAGACATAGTGTGATGAGCGCCATCTACAGGACACTAGACACATGACCAGATATAGTGTGGATCTCGGTGTGATGAGCACCATCTACAGGACACCAGACAAATGACCGGACATAGTGTGATGAGCGTCATCTACAGGACACCAGACAAATGACCAGACATAGTGTGATGAGCGCCATC
>ONZH01026446.1:0-12037 GCA_900303285.1 Rhinella marina | reverse complement strand
CAAACATTTTTTTCCAAATGAAGTCAAAGTTTTGTCTTTTACCTAAAAACCTGTTAGAAATTTTCTACAGTTAATAAGTATACAAATAAGCACATTTTACTGCATTGCCTGTGGGGTATAATATAGTAGCAGAGGTTGCGCAACGGCACCCTTTTTTCCAAAAACCTGTTGCAAATTTTCTACAGTTAATTTAGTGTACAAATAAGCATACTTTCCAGTAGCAGTGGCAGTGTATATTGTTTGCAGAAGTTGCGCAGTTGCACCGTTTTTTATTTCCAAAAACTCTGTTGCAAATTTTCTATGGTTAATAACTGTACAAAAATGCATATTTTACAGTATCAATGGCTGTGTATATTTTCATCACAGACATTGTAAAATTGCTGTTATTACAAAAATTCTACTTAGCACAGACTAGTGTACCTAACCTATCATACTGGCCAGTACACAGTTGCCATATATCATAGAAGTGGACTCTGTGCAGGCTTAAAAGCTGTGTCAGACCTAGGGCAAGCTAGAAATGATGTGATCATTACTGATGGGGGCTCTGTGTGGGTATCTTCCATGTGATATTTATTTTCACAGTACCAGCCATTATTGTATTGGACTCTGCCTAATTGTGAACTTTTTTCTAAAAAAAAAAAAAAAAATTGTTCAGTTCCTTGTTTTCAGTAACATTGTTTAAAATTGTCTTGTCTTCCAAAAAATCCATTCATCCAGTGTGGTTGCATATACCAAAACATCGTTGTCTGCAAACTCTACTTTGTCCAACTGAGTTTTTTGTTTCTAAAAAATTGTTAAAAATTGTTCCATTTATCAGAGTCATGTACCTGACCTCATATTGAACTTTGTCCTATTGCGACATTGTCTTCTAAAAAAAAGATAAAAACTATAATCTTCAAAAAATTGAGAACTGTCTGGTGGCAAGGTGCACATCATCACCGACACATGGAGCAGCTGTTACGGACAGGGACAACACGTCTTCCACTGCCCACTGGTACTATGTTTTGCATGACACAAGGTGTTTTCCAACCAGATGCTAATCTCCTTCTTTCAATTGGCTGTCTCAAAAAAAAAAATAGGGCACAGCATTGCTTATACTCCACTTCCCTTCTTTTATATGTAAAGTGTTGGTATCCTGTCCTGCAATTAATGAGCCTGGGTGGGAGAAGTCACTCAGTGGACCAATTGCTAATGTGTATCACGCAGTAAATTTTCCACTGGATGTCTTCCCAACAACTTCAGTGAGGTCAGCGACAATGGCAGGAACATTGTCACTACCCCGCATTTGGTTTAAATAGTGCATTCACTCTTCATGGCATTTATCATAAATGTATTGTGCAATGATTTTTTTTAAAGTACTGTAGCCGTAGAAGGTGCTGGCCATGTCCAGAATAGGTCTTCACATTTAGAATTATATGTGACTAAGATGCTTTCCTGGCGATGGTCTGCTTTGAAACAGCTTGATCTGCAAAGTTCAACTCACTGGAATTCATGCATATGATGGCAGCATAGTGGACACTGTTTAAATATCACATAGCAAGTAGAATGTTTATTTTGAGGTCAGGCTGGGCAGTTATCACGATTGCTATTTACTCAGGCTCGAATAGACACAAGGTTTGAGTAGGAAAACAGCAGCATCAACATGTCATCTCTGAGTGCATGCTGGAGAATGGAGGATAGCGACAACATTTCAGCATTCTGGATGGTGCCTTTCTCTGGCAAGACTGAGTCTTAGCTTATCCCAGAAACTATTTACTAGGGATCAAAGAGAAGTGTGGAAACGCTTAAGTAAACACACGAGACGAAATGTGATAAAACTTGCACTTAAGTTGTAGGTAACTATATTGTCTCTATCTGAAATGTAATTATATTTATTCCATTATCAAGTGTTCCAGGTTAAAAAAAATAATATTTTGATCTAAAATTTAAGAGCCAATTAATTGTGTGTACATTAAACACTTATTGCATGTAGAAATTTTTTACACATATGAGCAATGATAACAAATTAACATGACTGATTGACATAGAGGTTATGGAAATGATGTCCTTAAAATTGGATACCTCAGCACTGCTAATGAGAATGGAGCTACTGAATCATGGGGCAGTTTGCTAACTGGTGATTGGGGAGATTTTGCTAAGCTAAGATGGTAAATGAAGGCTTCGATCTGCACCAAATTTATCAAGTGTTCAGCTGATGATAATTGTGCATGGTAGACATAACAATATTGGATGCTAGTTGAGATTTTTTCTAAGAATTATGACCAATTTTGTGCTAAATGGCATTAGGTCATGTTCGTTTAAAACAAAGCACTTTTTCCAGCAAGCACCGCACTGAAGCTAGGTATTAGGATCTCAAGAAACAGTCTATGTCTATCCGAAGTGTTCCTTGGGTATCTTTGCCTACTATCTTCAGCATTGGCCTGTTTAAAGGTTTAGAGAACCATTGGTAACCAGATTTCCTAACTCATGCATGGTTACTATACTTAACTAAGGACGAGCCCATTTTGGCCTTAATGTCTGGCAATTTTGAATTCTGACATTGTCTCTTCAATAAGTAATAACTTTGGGATGGTGTTAAGATCAGGATTCTGAGATTGTTTTTACGTGGCATATTTACTTTTAGTAATTAGATAAGGTCAATATTTGCAGTGTTTCTGTCACGCTCTGGTGTGGGGGGAAAAGCCACACAGAGCGTATGAGGGATGGGAACAGACAAACCAGGGAACCGTCACTCCTGCAGGGGACCCTGAGACTAGGCCCTGGCTGACTACCAGTATGAACATCCGGTTGTAGGAAAGTTCATACACAGGAACTAATCTAAATGCACCCTAGAAAACCCTGCAGTCTAGTGACACAAGAGAGTAACAGGAGACTCCAAAAGGAAAACAACAAAAGAAATAGAAGAAACTAAACTTAAGCCGAACACAGCAACTGGATCTCAGCCGAGATCCACACAACTCTCAACCAGGTAAGCAGAAGATATAAACCGCAAGGGATACTGGGAGAGGAAGGGGTAAATAGGAGAAAGCTAATTGCCAAGCGGCAACAGCTGAGGGAAAGGGGTGTGGTGAACAGCACCCAAACAAAGGGAATAGCCTGTCAAATATGTCACTTAGAAAGCCGCGCAGAACGTCTGATTCCAGACGCAAGCCTACTCGTGACAGTTTCCTTGTGAAAAATTCCACAATTTCATGAAAAATTGGAAAAAATTGCTTTTTTTTTACTTTAAAATTCTCAGCCTCTAAACTACATAGCGACACCACATAAATTAGATATAGATTCATATCTGCAATATGTCTACTTTATGTTGGCATCATTTTTTTAGCGTGCTTTTATATTTTCCTGGCATAAGAGGGCTCCATAGTTTAGTAGCAATTTTCCATGAAATTTTCAAAATCAGATTTTTTGCGGGACAAGTCCACTTTTCACCGTATACCCCCTGTGGGATCTGCGGGACATTTTTATTTTCTAGGGGGAATGTGATGTGTGTGTGGGGGTGAAATTACTTTATTATGTGTGTAGTGTAGTGTAGGGCAGTGTAGGGCAGTGTAGTGATTTTACTTTCAACCAGTGTCACTTTTTACCAGTGTGCGTCCACTGGATGCACGCCAGGAAAAAAAAATTGATAACTACTTATCAGCCACAAAAAAAAACTGGCTCAATAAGCAATTATCAGCCACAGACACGGACAATCTGGCCACACAGATGTTGGCACAGATGAAAAAGAAAAGAAAAGAAAAAAAAAAGCTGATAACCACTGATCACTGATCAGCCGCAAAAAAACACAACAGCTGATAAGTGATTATCGGCCGCAGACACGGGACAATCTGGCCACACAGATGTTGGCCAGATGGTCCCCCCCAAAAAAAAGCCCAAATGAGCAGGGAGCAGAAGGAGCTGAAAGATCCAGGCAGGCCACTAGGTGGCACTGCTCTGCATCAAGATGAAGATCACTCACCATCGAGGAGGCAGGCAGCGGCAGCAGCTAGGGGGACGGAGGACTACAGGACAGGTAAGCTATATGGGACTGGGGTGCCAGGGGGGCACTGTACTAACCAGGCACCTGCTCAGCTCGCGATCCGGACAAACAGGAAGCGGGCTGAGCAGGTGCCTTTACTTACATTTAATGTTTTGGCCAGTAATTGGTCAGTGATCAGTCACTGACCAATCGCAGCCGATCGCGGGGGGCGGGGGGGACACCCTGACCCCCCCTAACCCCTGACACTCGGCGGGGATTCGCACTACAGAATAGCGCTATCCCCGCCAAATATACGACGTATACTCGCCGAGTACCCGGTGCCTGCTGTGAATGGCTGGTCTGAATAGACCAGCCATTCACAGCGATCACCATTATGGGGGGGGCACGGCTCCCCCCGAGGCCTTCACTACAGATGGCTGGCTGTGGCTAACAGCCGCCATCACAGCATGTAAACCCCGCTGCACTGCGCAGCTGGTGTTTACATGCAGGACGTACCGGTACGCCCTGTAGCGTGAACTACCTCGCGCCCTGGCCGTATCGGTACATCCATTGTCGCCAAGAGGTTAAAGGGGTTATCCAATACTTAGTTTCTTTCCTGACTGCTCCATGGCCATCTCCACATCACATGGCGCAAGGGGAATGGGTCACCACTGCAACCAATTATTGATTTTTATATCTGCACATAGGGGAGATGCGGAGACAGCTGTGGAATGATTGGAAAGTGAACCAGCAGGGGGGACCAGTTAACTATGGTCAGCACTGCGGGTTCAGGTATTGTGGGTGTTGTTTAGTCTTGGATAACCCCTTTAAGTAAATTGGAAATAAACCTGATTATTAAGAGAAGCTGGAGATTATTAGATCTGGATATAAGGCATTTCTTCAGTCACATGACCTTGTTACTGATGACAGGGACATCTAAGACAAGTGCAGTATCATGACAAGAACGTAAAAACTGAAGCAAGCTTGAACCACAGACAGATTACAGAAGCAAGCAGAACAGACCAAGCAATGATGGACCTGGTAAATGAAGATCATACATCTATACTTACATAGTCCAACAATTTGAGAAAAATGCGAAACAATTAAAGTTGAACAAGTTGTCTCATTAAGATGGACCATTTTAACAAAGCCGTGTTATCAATGAGGGAGCCAGAGTTTGGTCACTGACCTGTGGGTTGACCTGTGGCTCATGTGAAGGTTCCCAAGCAGGAAACATCTATATGTCAGATGACAGCATAAGGATGGGGGTTTGATATGAGACTACCCCTTAATTTTTCTTTGTGTTCTGCAATTTCAATTTAATAATATAAAATAGCTGATTATTAGAGATGAGCGAATCTATTCGCTGCTTCGTAGATTCGTATCGAATCTTGGGATTTTTCAGCTGCGAAGCGAATCCGAATATTAGGTGATTCGCTTCGCTTTTGTACGCATTCGCTAAGTAGTGTGTCCTATAAATTATGCACTATTCTACGTCTAATTTAGTTACTCTATACGCTGTCGCGTACTAATTCAATTCAGCGATGCAGACTTTTCCCTGGTAGTTACTCTATACGCTGTTGCGTACGAATTTAATTCAGCGATGCAGACTCCTCCCTGGTAGTTCCGCCCCTTTCGCCAGCGCGGGAGGATGACGAGGCAACTCAGGAAATTAAGTTGCGCATTCGTGCGCCTCATCCCTTTTTCCCCCTTTTCCGGTTATTTGGGGAGCCCCTTGAAAGAGGGTTTTTTAAGGAACCTTTGCTGCTTTTTTTTTACCCATTTGGATTACAATTTTACCTATGTGGATTACAAATTGCAACTGAGTTTGGGACTCTGCTCCAGTTCTATGACAAGCGTCAGAAGAAAAGAGACTTAAACATGTCCGTGAGCATACTAGGTAGGTGATATTTAAAATTTTTATATTATACCTATAATAATGTATTTGCACTTTACCATATATATGTCTCGAATATTCGCTCTGCCTCTGAGGAGTGCACACCGCGGCCTCTCCTCGTACGTGCCTGCGTATTACGTAATCGCTTAGACAATAGTACGCTGAGATTCGTAAGCTATTTGTATGCTCATGCGTACGTCTTCTAAGAAGTTGCGTACATTTTGTAAATGAACGTTCGTTATTAGTGAGCGAATGTTCGCTAATAGCACATAATAATGTATATTTTGTACGCAAATACAACAAATCTATTCGTGGAATATACGAATTTTAGGAAAAGTTCGGAGAATGTTCGGCGAATAATTTTTTGAATGATTATCAAAGAATTTTAGTTTAGAAAGGAAGCCTTTGCATCTAAAGCACTGAACCATAAATGAGTGCATGTGTCTACTGTACTATATGCATTATTAATGAAAATGCTGCACACTCGAGGTTCAATAACAGAAAGAAAGAAGTGGAAAGAGCTTTCACATGAAGATAAATAGTGTTGTGTGCTAATTAGTACAAAGCCACTGCAGGTTCACAATCTGACCCTCCATGTACGGCTGAAAGAGAAAATAGCTAATGCACTCCATTATTCAATTTCAAAATAATTTCCATTTAATAATCAGCAATAAATTCAGCAACACATATAATGTGCATTTTCATATGGTATATACAACTAAAACCAGAAGATTCATTCATCATCATGTTTAAATGGCCACTATGCTTTCAACAAACTGCGCATATATCATAAATATTTTACAGGAGTATATAAGAAACTTTGTAATATACAAGCATGAGCACAAAAACAGTCCTTGACTTTCAAAAGATATAGAATGTAACTTCATTGAAATATTATTACACGTTGGTGGCTACAGTTGCATCCACTCACAAAGTTCCATGTGGTATTGGTTGGTATCACACACACTTACAATGTGTGCCCCCCAGGCCGATCAATAAAAGGGAGAGTTGGGAGAATACGTCAAGTCCAGACTTGAAAGTTCAACAGCTTTACTTGAATAAACTTGCATTCAGGCTATATTTGGTGTTTTTCTTGGTTCCAGCAGGTTTTGTGATAAGCTGGCAGGCACACTTGATTATTCTGCTTTATCTGTTTTAGCTCTCCTCTGTACTGTACTAAACTTGGCTTCTGCCTGCTTACTGGACTCTGTAGCAGTTCTGGTACATTTGGAGTGGGGTGCCTTAGACCGTTGACCCCCTCACAATACTCTGTCTCTTAATCTGTAATGAGTCATGGTGCTCTATGGGCTGTTTCCCTGAGAGACTCCTGCTGCAGAAGGGGGACCCTTCTCCTCACTGCTACATCTTCACTCGTCTGCTCCCAATGCTATACTAGCAGTAAGTAGAAATTCCTACAACCACTCCCTTGGTAGGAAGCGGGCTAGCCCACTTCTGTCTTAAAGTGGTAGAATGAAATCATAAGTTCCATTCTATCTAAAGATCTCTCTGCTATATCCGCTGCCACCTGCTGATGAACCATGCACATTACTTGAACATAAAAGTTTCGGAGCAATATTATTGATGCACAATGTAAGAGGACCTGGAATAAATACACAGGTGACATTAATGTTAGCCTATTAGAGACATTAGCAGGGTGTAGGAATGGAATAATGCCCCCAAAGGTATACCTAGCTTTTAGAGGACCTTTACAGTTTTAAGAATTCAAAACTGCATTCTTTACATATTTACCATTGGTCCCCTGGGCATTCTGGTGTTTTTTTTTTGTTTTTTTTTTTTTTTTTTCTGCAACTCCCTGTTCATGAGATCTGGTACCTTGTAGTTATAGCACTCTATATGCAAAAAGAAAGTAATTTGCTAAGGGGGTGGCAACCATATCTGTTCTCCTGAAGTGGGGAGTAGAGTGCATTAATTTAAATATGTCTTAAATGAGCTGCTACATTTTGAAACAAAAAAGATTTTGGCACACTATAAACCAGAATTGAGGCGCAGCCACAATACTAAGTGTTGGCCATTGTGTAATACTGCCACCTGCTGGCCAGACTAATTATATTCCCCCCCTAAAAGAGTGATCAGTAAAGCTTATAGATTCAGGTACTCAATAGGATGAGGGAGTGAAGATAAAGGTCACAAGGTGGTTACCTGTTCTGCACATTTTGATGGGATATGCTATAAAACAATAGGTTTATTTTTATAATATGTCTATATTATGTCAGCATCTAGTCAATGAAGCAGAAATATAAAGGCGTGTCTGTAAAGTGACAGAAAAAAAATTACAAAAATATAATATGTGTTGTTTGATAATTAAGTACAATTAAAGACCTATTTTCTACATTTAGTCTAGAACCATTTATTTCTTCTAGATAACTTTGCTTAAAGCTGGGCAAAACATAAGCAATTTTATCAATAAAAGTGATTTTAATTAGTTACATTAGAAATTGCCTCCATATACAGTAGCGTAAAAAACGGTATACCAGAATATAAAAACCATAGTCATTCTGATTAAAGCACAATATGGGAACCTGAACATTGGATATTTCCTTTATGAAAATTTGGATAACCCCTTCCCGACCAGCGCTGTAATAGTATGGCGGGACAAACACCCGGCCCCCGGGCATAATCGCTCAGGAACCGGGGTGCAATGGATGCTCTGCTGAGCAGGCAACCATGTTAAAGAGGACCTTTCACCAATTTTTCTAAACAAAACTGCACTATCTACCTGATATCCCCCTCAGATGCCAGCGGCACTTTTTTTTTTCTCAAATGGTCCCCCGGCAGTGGCGTAGCTATAGGGGTCGCAGCGGTCGCAGTTGCGACCGGGCCCCTAAGCCAGGGGGGCCCCCCCTTGCCACTTGCAGGGCCGCACCGCCAATTAGCCAGGTGCGGCGCGGCCCTGTGCACAGATAGGGGCAGAGGGAGATGAGCGCTTCCATTGCGGAAGCGCTCATCTCAATAGTCATCTGTATCGCCGTCCTCAGGACGGCGATACAGATGCCTGTATTGTACTGGGGCAGGGGAGGGAGAGGCGTCTCCCCTGCCCGTTCCTCTGATAGGCTGCAGGCACTGGGCCTGCAGCCTATCAGAGGCCGGCTCAGGCGGCGCGATGACGCCATCGCGCCGCCTGAGCCGTACAGCGCGGGACACAGGCCGGAAAGAGGCCTGCATCGCATCGCTGCCAGCAACCATGGAGGTAAGTATAAGTGTTATTTTTTTTTTTTTTTTATTGTAGCAGTCATTGACCGGAGCACAATTGGGGGCTCTTGGGGCATTTTGGGGGCATTTTTACTGGCACATGGGGGCACTGGGGGCGTTTTACTGGCACATTGGGGCATTTTTACTGGCATATGGGGCATTGTGGGCATTTTACTGGCACATGGGGGCACTGTGGGCATTTTTACTGGCACATGGGGGCACTGGGGGCATTTTTACTGGCACATGGGGGCACTGGGGCATTTTTACTGGTACTAGGGGCATTTTTACTGGCACATGGGGGCACTGGGGGCATTTTTACTGGCACATGGGGCACTGGGGGCATTTTACTGGCACGGGGCATTTTTGCTGGCACATGGGGGCACTGGGGGCATTTTTACTGGCACATGGGGCACTGGGGGCATTTTACTTGGCACATGGCGGCATTTTTACTGGCACATGGGGGCACTGGGGGCATTTTTACTGGCACACTGGGGCATTTTTACTGGCACATGGGGGCACTGGGGCATTTTTTACTGGCACGGGCGCATTTTACTGGCACATGGGGGCACTGGGGCATTTTACTACTGGCACTGGGGGCATTTTTAACTGGCACATGGGGGCATTTTTACTGGCACATGGGGCACTGGGGGGGCATTTTTACTGGCACATGGGGGCATTTTTACTGGCGGGCATGGCACTGGGGGCATTTTTTACTGGCACATGGGGGCACTGGGGCATTTTACTGGCACGGGGCATTTTACTGGCACATGGGGCACTGGGGGCATTTTTACTGGCACATGGGGCATTTTTAACTGGCACATGGGGGCACTGGGCACTGCATTTTTTGGCACATGGCACTGGGGCATTTTACTGGCACATGGGGGCACTGGGGGCATTTTTACTGGCACACACTGGGCATTTTACTGGCACGGGGCATTTTTACTGGCACATGGGGGCACTGGGGGGCATTTTTACTGGCACCATGGGGCATTTTTACTGGCACCATGGGGGCACTGGGGGCATTTTTACTGGAACAAGGGGGCACTGGACATTTTTACTGGCACTGGGGGCATTTCTTTATGGCATGGGGAGCACTAGGGGCATTTTTCTGGCACATGGGGGCACTGGGGGCATTTCTTACTGGCACATGGGGGGCACTGGGGGCATTTCTTACTGGAACATGATTTTGGGAGGGAATCAATGGGGGGAACTTCTGGCGCATTATTGGGGCATTTCTTACTGGCACATAATTTGGGGGGGCAGCTATGGGTGGGGAGCACTTCTTACTGGCACATTGGAAGCATTATTACTTCTGGGGCACAGTGGGGACATTAGTACTGTGGGGGGCACTATTACTGTGGGGGGCACCCTGGCACAGTATCAGCGCAGTTATTTCTGGGTGGCGTTATGTTCACACTATTACGGGACAGTATTTGCTGGGCGCAGTTATTTTAGGACACTGTGTGCCAATAATTATTGAAGGGCACTATCTGTGTGGTACTAGAGGCACAGTACTGGGGGTGTAGGATGATTTGTCCAGAAGATGGGAGGATGATGGAAAAGTAGTAAACTAAGATTTTTTTCTGTCAAACTGCAGAGATGAAAAATGGCTGAAAAATGGCGTCTGGTCTGAAAGGAGAAGATGAGGAAAGAGAAGATCTACATCCGAGGAGACGTCAATGGATGTAAGAGGTATGAGTCGCTGTATTATACTGGATGTAAGAGGTATGGGGCGCTGTATTATACTGGATGTAAGAGGTATGGGGCGCTGTATTATACTGGATGTAAGAGGTATGGGGCTGTATTATACTGGATGTAAGAGGTATGGGGCGCTGTATTATACAGGATGTAAGAGGTATGGGGCGCTGTATTATACTGGATGTAAGAGGTATGGGGCGCTGTATTATACTGGATGTAAGAGGTATGGGGCGCTATATTAGGCGGGGGGGGGCCCAAGCTGAACTCTTGCACCAGGGCCCATGAGCCTTTAGCTACGCCCCTGTCCCCCGGTGTCTCCAAACGGGCCCCCGGATGTTCTGGCGGGCTTTATGTAAATTAGGAAGCATCGGAACAGGGAGGAGGAGACTCCCTGTTCCTCAGTGGGCGTTGCTTCTGCCCTGCTGTGAGCACTGTCCAATCGGAGCGGACCGCTCACAGCAGGGACGAAGGAGCTCAAGTTCTTGCGAGATTCGCGAGAACTTGAGAAGACACTGCTTCCGGAGTGGGCGCCATCTTGGATTCCCCATCGGAGCGGTGAGCGGACCGGAGCAGCGGCAGCCAGAGCAGGACAGTCTTCCTCAGCGTCGGTAAGTATGTTATCACCCCTAGACTACGAGCATTACCCATATTATGCTTCACACACCCCCTATAGGCAACGAGCATGATGGGGGTGATCCTTCTGGGACCCCCCACCCCTAAAAAAACGAGCATGTTGAGGGATGTGTTTGGGTGAACACCCCCCCACCCCCTATAGGCAATGAACATGATGGGGGTGAAACTTCTGGGACCCCCCAACCCCTAAAAAAACAAGCATGTTGGGGGTTGTAGTGGCTGAAAACACCCCCCACCCCCCTATAGGCAACGAGCATGATGGGGGTGATCCCTCTGGGACCCCCACCCCTAGAAAACGAGCATGCTGGGGGTTGCAGTGGCTGAAAACACCCCCCACCCCCCTATAGGCAACGAGCATGATGGGGGTGATCCTTCTGGGACCCCCCACCCCTAAAAAAACGAGCATGTTGGGGGATGTGTTTTGGGTGAACACCCCCCCACCCCCTATAGGCAACAAGCATGATGGGGTGATCCTTCTGGGACGCCCCCACCCCCTAGAAAACGAGCATGCTGGGGGTTGCAGTGGCTGAAAACACCCCCCACCCCCCTATAGGCAACGAGCATGATGGGGGTGATCCTTCTGGGACCCCCCACCCCTAAAAAAACAGCATGTTGGGAGATGTGTTTGGGTGAACACCCCC